>AWYE02000132.1:0-116348 GCA_000504385.2 Exutisphaerella laricina CBS 326.52 | reverse complement strand
AACTTGGTTTTGTCGCTTAGTAGGTATAGTCCGCCTTATCTTGGAACGTCATGAGCCCCGCCCTGAAACTTGAAGTGAACGAAACTCAGCTCAGGCCGCCCTTGTCCTGCAACCTTGATTTTTCGTGGTCTGGAGTACTGCGCGAGTGCTTGCCATGGCTACAGCGACAAGGTACCTCAGGCCTCAATGGCTATCATCGGGTGCACTACGCAGAGTGCCATCAGCAGCACGATACAGCTCATCCTATGCTCACCTCCAAGAGGAACTGCCCAGACGGAACATACCACCCACCTTCGAAGACCTTTCGCCGCAATCATCATATCGCCTGGACACCACCCTCGCAGACTATCTACCAGACACAAATCCTCCTCCAGTTCTCCCGCCAACTCACAATGCCGATATCCTACCCATACCCCATCACATCGTTTACTTCGAGCCCAGCAAAAGAAGCAGCGAAATGCTTCCTGATGGCACAAATCCCGATCATGCCCCAGGGGATCCATTTCCCAGACGAATGTGGGCCGGAGGCAGAGTTCAGTATAACCAAGACACTCCACTCTTCCTAGATGGCGGCAGAGGAGTTATGGCCGAATTCATTCGCAATGTTACTATAAAAGGTCGCGAAGGAGATGAAAAGATATTTGTGAGCATAGAACGGCGAATAGCAAAAGCGACAGACGATGAGATTGAACGGCTGGCAGTAGCGGCACAGCGTTTCAATACAAGTGATTCCGAACAAGCCAAAGAAGATCTCAACCACAGAGTACGCCAACGACTGTGGCGCGATAATGACGAAGACTTCGGCCCAGCTTCCATACTGGAGACTCGAAATATCGTCTTCATGCGCGCCCGCGACAGAGAGGAAGCTGTAGCTTTAGCATCACAGACCTCGAGCAAAATCCTTAAGCCGCAACATAGCCCAGACTATTCTCATACCATAACCCCAGACAACAAACTCCTCTTTCGTTTCTCCGCCCTCACCTTCAATGCGCACGCCATCCACCTCGACCCAGACTATAGTCGCAACTGCGAGGGACATAGAAATCTTCTTTTCCATGGCCCATTGAGCTACACGTTCCTGCTCACACTGCTGCGGCAGCAATTGGGCGAGAGAGGCAACGAAGTGATCAAGAGTATCGAGTACAGGAACGTAGCACCTCTGTATTGTCATGAGCCGGTCACGTTCTGTGGGACACAGACTGGAGAGCATAAGTGGGAGGTATGGGCGCAGACGCCTGGAGGTGGGATCGCAGTGAAGGGGAGTGTTGTGACGGAGCAAGGACGTTTTAATAAGAGGAACCATGGAGGGTGAGATGAAGTGATGGATCACCGGGCTAGTCTTGCTCATGGTGTACAAATGGTACACCGGTCTTGCGTCCACGAAATTCGTGACAACAGCTTTTCCAATAAGCTTGCTATGCGCCGTGCTATACATTACATACACCTCAAATACCAACACTCGCTGTATCGCACATCATCTTGTCTAGACGAAGCAAGGTACCTCCTTCCATTGCTACCGAAGCCCCAACGTCTCTTTCGGCACGAAATTGAACCCCGTGCTCACGATGGCCAGAATCGAACTGACCACAATCAATGTCCAATCCACCGCCTTCTGCCTGAAGGTCAACTCTTTCCCAAATAACTTGAGGTGAAAAGCGCACGGCAAAATCAAACAGATCGTGAAACAAGCCACTGCTCCAAGCAAGCTCATGATGGTATCGAACTCCGGCACCAGAATGGCCAAGATGACGAAAACGATCACGCATACAATCCTGACTGTGACTTTCAAGATCCCACGCGTAAGACCGGAGAGTCCATGCACCGCTGGCGCGTCTCCCATCTCTCTGGCATCGAGGCCAAGGAACAATTCCAGTGTAGCAACGATTGGGCGAGCGTTCAATGGGATCTTCGTCAACGGGATGATGGCCACGCAGACGACGATGAACACACTGATGAAGGCTGGGTAGCCATCCAGTGTCAGAATGTTTCGTGTCACCTCATCTTTGACGCTGTCGCCGAACATGAGCAGGCCTACAATCGCCATGAGTAGGTCCAGACCGAAAGTGAAGATGTAGGTAATGTTGACACCTCTGCGATATTTGTAGGGATGTCGCATGTCGCGGTATATGTTTGGGAACACACTATGTCCTCCCCACGGCGACATCAGTATCCCGAAGGATATCGGAATTGTCATCCAGTTAGAAGGGAAGAGGTGAGTGGTAGCCGGCTCGCGTAATGAGCCTGGCGTATGGGGTTTGATGAGACCATCGATGCAGACGGCGAGGACAATGCCAAGGCAGCTCAGAATTCCGAGGATAGATGTGAAGGAAAGAAGGCGGAGTGGAAGAAAGCTCAGCGGAATGAGGATGACTCCACAGACGATCTTCCATTCTACCAAGCCCCAAGACCCACCCGTAAGTGCATCAAGAGAATCAGCGAAAAGCACAACGAGGGCAACGCATGCTGCGACAAGTTCCAGAACGAAGAGAATGGAAGTGCCAATGCGTGCCCAAGGCCCAAAGGAGACGTAAGCAAGATCCGCGAAAGTGATCAGACTGTTGTCCACGTCGGCACATTTGGCGAGAAGCTTGGCGGTGTAGGAAGTCGAGATGCCGGCGAAAAAGAGGAAGATCAATCCAGGCACCCAGCCAGCATAGCTCATAGCCAATGGCAGGGCCAGAATACCAACGCCGATCAAGACGTTCACGCTGTTGAAGATGGTCTGGGGCAATGTCGACTGGCCAACCACCACATTTACGATCTTGCCATCGTCATCCTCGATCCGCTTCACCACCAAAGGCTCGCGCTCCTTGTCCGGAGCAGTCGCACCTTTGGTTTGCTGTTGGCGGAACAGGCGCCCTGCATGTCGCATCGAAGATTCGTTGACGCGCGAAGATAGTGATCCCCATGTTGTGCCATAGCTACCTCCAAATGGCGAAGCCAGTGAAGGCTCAATCTGGAGGATGCTGTCATCCTGTTGCGATCGTGAAGTTGTCTTGGAAAGCAGAGGCTCTTGTTCTCGAAACGACTCGCTCATCTGCTGATCTTGGTCTTTCGTTCCTTTTCTCGACATCGTGGGCGTCGTATCGTTGTCATCCTCAATGACTGTATCTGGCGAACCACCTTGTGATTCCAGCTGCTCTCTGAGCAGACCTCGCTGCGCTTTAGGCGTTGTACCGGTGCTCTCCTCATCTTCTGCTCCGGCAAGACTGTCGTCCTCGGCATATCTAAAGCTCTTTCGCACGGGCGTGACTTCGTGGAAACCAACGGCACGCTGCCATGATCTCGCAAAGTTCTCCAAACTGTTCACCCCACCTGCTTCCTTGAGCGTCTGGAAGGCCAGTCCCATAGACGACCTTCTCTTCCGCAAGCCGTGCTGGCCTTCTGCACCATCTTGATACGAATATGGATTGATGTGGCTTTCGGATGGTCGTTGGTGCTGTTCTGAGTTTTCGTCGAACTGTATTCTGGAGTTTGTGGAACCTGTAGAGTCTGCTCTCCCTCGCTCGTACGCACCCCAGCTTGGGGGCAGCTGCCCACGCCCAGATGGCATGGCTTTCCTTCGCGCCGATGTCCCTCTAGAAATGCCGTTCTGTTGATATGAGCGGGGTGGATACTACTGGACAATCCCGATGTATCCCCACTAGAGTAGGCTAATTAGTAGTAGCTCTGTAGCTGTGGAAGCTCTTCTGGTCTCGTGAGTTTTGTAAGGAAGCTGCCACGGTGGTGCAGCTACATTGAAAATTCGAAAGCAGGGCCAGAAACGCGCCAAACTGCTGTGATACTCATCTACAAGCTATAGACCAGGACATTCGATAAAGCAGGATGCAGGATCCACAAGGGCCAGAAATTTAGATGGGTAGGAAGGGAGCACATGTCTTATCTGGTTAGTCGTGAAGCAGATAGAGATACAAGAAGCATTGCTGGGGAAGTTGATAGACGCCCATCAATGCCGACGGCAAGTGCCTCCGTTTTCTGGTTGAGGCGTCCTCCAGCAGATGACCTAAACGGAACGCATGTTCGCTGTAGGACCGGAGCTTCTTGCTCGCACGTGAAGACAATCAGCAGGTGGATTGAGGAGCTGATGAGCATTGTATATAGTCGGACTACACGCATGTCTTGCCCGCCGAGAGTATCTTATAGTCATTCGTGAGCGTAACGCAGCCGGAGCATTTGAGGGACCCATAGCAAATGCCACCATCCAATCAGAAGCAGCACAAAGAAGTGGGCCTGTCCGAGGGTCCGAGGGTCCCGTGCGGGCTGTGCGGGCGGGCTGAGGTAGTGTGTGACGTTGCCGACACTACTGAATTTCGCAGGAGACACCTCGCCGAATTCCCCTTCCATCACCACGACACTTGTGAGCACAGAGTCTGCGAGAGCTGCTCTGTCAACGCCCGTGTCTTTCCATTTTGCCGGCGCGAAGAGTCCCGGTGAGTCTGCACACTGCTCCAATCACTTTGTTTCCTTTACGAGTGTGTCCTCTGCCGCCACTACAAAATTTCCATAAAATCACCCCTCCCTCAACCTCTTCTTTGGCTAACACATATCCAACACACAGTGAGCGACCCACGCTCAGACATCCGCCACGATGTCGGCTCCTCAAGCGAACGAAGCCGAGAAGAACATCGAAATATGGAAAGTCAAGAAACTCATCAAGCGACTCGAACAGGCGCGCGGCAACGGCACGTCGATGATCAGCTTGATCATTCCGCCCAAGGACCAGGTTTCTCGCGCGGCAAAGATGTTGGCAGAAGAATTTGGTACTGCTAGCAATATCAAGTCTCGTGTCAACCGTCTTTCGGTCCTGTCCGCCATTACATCGACTCAGCAGCGTCTCAAGCTGTATTCCAAGGTCCCACCAAATGGCTTGGTCGTGTACTGCGGTGAAATCATCACGAGCGAAGGCAAAGAGAGGAAGATAAACATCGACTTTGAGCCCTTCAAGCCGATCAACACTTCGCTGTACCTGTGTGACAACAAATTCCACACCGAGGCGCTTAGTGAGCTCCTGGAGTCGGATCAGAAATTTGGCTTCATTATCATGGACGGTAACGGAGCCCTCTTCGGCACACTTTCTGGCAATACGAGAGACGTAGTGGCCAAGTTCAGTGTGGATCTGCCCAAGAAGCACGGTCGTGGTGGTCAATCTGCGCTGCGTTTTGCTCGTCTGAGGGAAGAGAAACGCCACAATTACGTTCGCAAGGTTGCGGAAATGGCTGTCCAGAATTTTATCACTGCGGACAAAGTCAACGTGGCCGGTCTCATTCTTGCTGGGTCCGCTGATTTCAAGAATGACTTGAATCAGTCAGACCTTTTCGACCAGCGCTTGCAGACCAAGGTTATCAAGGTCGTAGACGTCAGCTATGGTGGCGAGAACGGCTTCAACCAGGCTATCGAGCTTTCTGCGGAAACGCTCTCCAACGTCAAGTTCATTCAGGAGAAGAAGCTTATCAATACATACTTTGACCACATCAGCCAGGATAGCGGCAAGGTTTGCTACGGTATTGGCGACACTCTCAAGGCCCTTGAAGCTGGTGCTGCCGAGACACTGATTGTCTACGAGAATTTGGAAATGACCCGCTGGTCGCTCAAAAGCAGCGAGGGCAGCGAAATCATCCTGCATACCACGAAGCAGCAGGAGCAAGACCGCGACCAATTCATGGACAAGGAGACTGGTCAAGAAATGGAGGTCATTGATACCATGCCCTTCCTCGAGTGGCTAGCGGAGAAGTATCGCGATTTTGGCGCACAGCTGGAGTTTGTCTCCGACCGGTCTTCTGAAGGCAACCAGTTCGTTCGCGGATTTGGTGGTATCGGTGCTATCTTGCGTTATGCGCTCAACTTTGAGCAGCTTGTTGATGAAGATGACGATGATGAGTTCTACGATGATTGACAAATAGATGACCTCGCAGAGGGCGAGGCGCCGCGTAAAGAGAAACCAACACCCCCGATCGGTGTCAAGGCGCCCGCCGCGCAGCACGTAGAAACGGCTGCGACTGCCACTGTCTCGGCAGAGCTTGAGACAGACAAGGATCTAGCAGTAGCCAAAGAGCTGAACAGTGAAAGCCAGGCCAAACTGTTCGCCAAGAAGCTGCTCGCCAAGCAGGATCCAACCACGAAGATGATGAGCTACCGGCCAAAGGTAAGTGTAAGCAGGCGATCAAGCGAAGGGCGTTACTGACATCCTATCGTAGATCTCTTCACCGCTGAAAGGAGGCGTCACAGCCTAGGAGGGAGAGGTGGCGCTTCTGTGTGGAATGGCCCATGACCATGAGCATGCTTTCGAAGACATATTTGAGTCAGCGCAGAGCGCATGTCACCTGCGGAGGATGATGAAGTAGCAGTCCTTTGGGATATACTATGGTGTCGAAGTCAGAAGCTTTTGCTATGACCGTTTCATACAAGAGCACAATCTTCGCACATGCTTTGGTCGGATCCATTGAACGGAAATGCTTCAGGTTGGAATTGCTTATCGCGCCAATTAGATAGATACTGTCTCTACCTCAACGTTGCAGTCAGAGAATGCTCTTGGCAAGGGTCTCGTGATCTCGTGTCGCACCAGCGGCAGGAACGTCTCACTTCACTTCTTATAACATTCTCTTATTTCCCTCTATTGAGCCGTGGCGATTGTTCATATACCATCTCGCCATTGGCAGCCAACGCAGACTGCTGCAAACTTTAGATCGGCCTTCGTGAGACCCTATTATGTCATCCGTGCCTGTGTTCTATTCAATGCTTCCCCAAATCTTTGCGTTCAATCCTGGTCATCACGCGACACAACCCTGCTGATCCAGTCCATCGACTTCCAGGCCCATGCACACTCCTGAAGCTACCACAGCTCTGAGATAAGAAGTAGATGATAGAGCAAGAGGTGATCAACTCTGCTGGTTTTGCAAACATGAGTGAGAAGCCGGTCGTGGCATTTCTTGGGCCCCGGGCTTCATATACGCATCAAGTAAGTCGCCACAATGGTCGTAGACCTTTACTTGACCATCTTCTACCCTACGGAAGCCTACTGCCGCACAATGTTGCTGCTTTGGGGGTATTGCGATAAGTCAGCCGGCGAAGGACGAAATCACCAGCGATTGACGACGAACGATGGTCGAGTCTGGTCTGATACATCTTAGGCAGCGATCTCTCGATTCCCCGAGTCACAATACAATTTACAGCCACAAGTATCTATCGAAGATGTCTTTTCATCAGTCCAGTCAGGCAACGTGGTCCATGGCGTAGTCCCATTCGAGAACTCCTCCAACGGCTCTGTCGTCTTCACCCTCGATCTCTTCGCCAACCTCAACGGTCGCTATCCAGACATCCTAGTCTCTGGCGAAGTATACCTCCCAGTACGCCACTGTCTCCTCGGACACGTCCCACCTCGA
Source organism: Exutisphaerella laricina CBS 326.52 (assembly GCA_000504385.2). Classification (NCBI taxonomy): domain Eukaryota; kingdom Fungi; phylum Ascomycota; class Dothideomycetes; order Mycosphaerellales; family Mycosphaerellaceae; genus Exutisphaerella; species Exutisphaerella laricina. Next base: position 108,969 of record AWYE02000132.1, on the reverse strand, counting down.
TCCCGCACAGCATCCGAATCAAGCCAAGAACGCCGCCGAACAGACCTACCATGGCGAAAACTCAAAGAACAAGACTCCCAATCCACAACAGCGACCCGACCAGCACCGCAACCAGGCAAGCCCCGAGTCCAACCCAACTGCGACCTAAGACACATCAAAAAACTGTACTCACACCCCCAAGCCTGGGGCCAGTGCAAACTCTTCCTCTCCACCTACCTCAAAGGTATCGAACGCCAAGACGTCTCCTCAACCTCCAAAGCAGCCGAACTCGCCTCCGCCGACACAACCGGCACAAGCGCCGCAATTTCCTCCAAAATTGCCGCCGACCTGAACAACATTTCCCTCCTAGCAGAAGGGATCGAAGACAATGAAGGAAATTCTACTCGCTTCTTCGTGATTCACCGTCCAACCAGCAACATTCCGACTCTTCCAGACATGACGATGGAGAGCTACAAATCCTTAGTGACCTTCACAGTCAGCCACGAAAGTCCCGGTGCTTTGGCCGATTCATTAGCAGTGTTTAAGAAACATGAACTTAATCTGACGAGCATCAATACCAGACCCAGTGGCGAGGCAGCATGGCATTACATCTTCTTCGTTGAGTTCAAGGGCAGGAAGAGGCCTGAAGGGCAAGGCGGTGCTGTGAATGATGCTTTGCGGGAACTGGGTAGTGTAGCGATGCAATGGAGATGGTTAGGAAGCTGGGAGAATAGGCTGGGCGTAAAAGTGTAGAGACAGCCGCATCGTGCTCATCCCCGCGGTGGAGCTATGTAGCCAGGCGGCAGAGTCATGCGCACTGCTACCAGCGTAGAAGTCGGTTTAGTGTGTCGAGCGCGCCGCGTCGTGTCCATCCCCGGTGCACTGCTATGTATCTATGCGGTGCACCTCTGCGCCCTGCTATGGTACTGAAGCTTCGGTGCAAGAGTTCGAGGGGTCGTGCTGCCCATGCCCATGCAGGGTTCGTCCCGCTATTCTAGCGCGGCAGCCACCTGCACAAAGTCTTGTGCCAAGCATAACAGAAGATGCACAACATCATCCTCTGCCATAGCCTTGCACAAGCAACCGAATGCAATGTCTGTCGCCTATGGAGATCTGCGATAACGATTGATGACTGTCTGATGCATTTTGACCGCGACGATGGATGACTTGCTGGGAGAAGACTGGCAAAAGCCCGCTAAAACCTCTACGACGTCCAACAACCTTCCTTCGAACCCAATCAACTTCGCTTCGAACTATAGCAGTTTACGAGCTAGCCCTGCTCTTCCACTTTCTGGGAGTGCGTCTCCGCAGAATATCAGTAGACCAACGAGCACACTCAATAGCTCCGCGAAGCCCTCTTCCGGCGACCAGTTCGGTAACTTGCTCTCCCTGAAGTCGCACAAGTCCGCATCGCAACATGTGTCCATTCAGGAGCGACAAAGACAGTTGATAGAGGAGAAGAGACGCCAGCAGGAGCAGCAAGCGGCATTGTGGGATACATTGGGCAGCCGTCGAGGCACACCTGAGACTGGAGGGGTTTCGCCAGCAATACCACCAGCTCAGGAGGATGAGGATGATATACTTGCCGCTTTCAATAAGAACGCGCCAGTCGATAACGCGAGCCACTATCCTCCTCCAGCTTCAGGCGCTGCAAGCGGCAGAAACACTCCAGCAGAAGCACAAGTTCCAGCTCCAGTGCTCGCAAGCAATGGAGGATTCGACGAGGACGACGATCCATTTGGCTTGAGTTCTTTACAAAAGCAGAGCAACGGGCATACTGCATCAAACAATACGTTTAAGGCCAACGAAGATGACGATATCTTGGGCGATCTTGGGAAGCCTGTTTCAGAAAGACCACACCAAAAAGCGCTGGTGGCGCCTCCAACCACAGAGGCAGTTGAAGACTTCATGGTCCGTGATGATGGACAATCAGCCAACGACGTGCCGATGGATCGCTCCTTAGCAGAACTTGTGGAGATGGGCTTTTCAGTGGATACTGCCAAGATCGCCCTGGCAGAAAAGGAAGGAGATGTGCAGGGTGCAGTCGGCTGGCTACTGCAGCAAGCTCACGAGGAGTCAAAGCGGAAAGCTCAGGGAGAGGCCACCGAAAGGCGTCGAAGTCCTGTCGCTCAAAGCCGGAGCCCTCAGCGAAGGCAGCTAAGAGATCAGGAAGCAATACCTCCATGGATGCGAGAAGAAGGCCGACCTAACTCAGCGCCACGGCGACAAGACAGTAGATCTCCCACCACTGGCGACAAGGACGCAGCTCAAGTAGCGCAAGAATATGGCAGCAAGCTTTTCAAGGGCGCCAGTTCATTGTGGAAAGCGAGTCAAAAGCAAATGGCAAAGACGATGGCAGAGTTTCAGCAAGAGAAAGACGCAAGCCAACCCAAGTGGATGCACGACTCCAGTGCAGATAACAGCAGATCGAGCAGTCAAAGGAGACAGGACGAGCGACCTCGTGCAGCGCCGAGACTTGAAGTAGACATCACCGACGAAGCAGCCATGCTGGATGCGCCTCGTGAACGTTCTCAGAAACCCGCTGGAAATACAGCGGATCGCGTACCTGCGCCACCAGACAAGCAACGTGGACATGCCGAGCCTCTTCCTCACCGGCCAACGGCGCAGCCCAGGAACATGGAGCTGCCACAGCCAGTACCAGACAAAAGGCCGACCACAAAGATTAGCAGGCAAGAAGTGGAAGAGCAGTCAGCCCAGGCTTATGTCAGCCCTGCGAGAAGGAAAAGGGTAACGCCAGTACCAGAGTCTCAAACCGAGGTCGATCTCTTCAGTTCAGCTCTACCAAAACCTGCGCTAGCACCCAAGCCCTCTCAGTTGACGCCGTCTGTTCGTGCGTCTCATGCAGTTGTACCGCCAAAGCCCAAAGCACCACATCGAAACATACCGAGCATATCACCTTCCGCATTGTCATCTTCAGCCGCGAAGCGCAAAGCTGGCGGTGAAGCTTTCAAGCGTGGTGACTATGCGACTGCGCACGAAGCGTACACGGCAGCACTGTCGCCACTTCCGGCTACGCATCCAGTCTCGATCATAGTCTATACGAACCGTGCCTTAACAGGCATCAAGACTGGTGACGCCAAGACAGCTTTCTCTGATGCTGACCAAGCGTTGAGTGTCATTGGACAGAGTCATGGTATTGGAGAAGTTATTGATTTGGGAGGTGGCGAAGGCACAAAGGATATGCGCGAGTTCTATGGTAAGGCGCTCATGCGAAAAGCCGAAGCACTTGAACATCTCGAGAAGTGGAGCGATGCCGCAGTCGTATGGCGCACTGCCGTTGAGGCCGGTGTTGGTGGCACAGTGAGCCTGAAGGGTAGAGATCGCTGTGAGAAAGCTGCCGCCCCAAAGCCTGCAGCCAGGTCTGCACCAGCGCGCAGGTCTGCACCAGGGTCTACTAAGTCACCCCAAGCAAAGAGCTTGGGTAACAGTATGACCCGACCGACTTTGCCAAGTGCATCGTCAGGAGAAGCTGTGAAAAAGCTTCGCGAAGCCAATGCCGCTGCCGAGAAAGCCGACGACGAAAAGTTCGCATTGAGCGACCAGGTTGATGCGCGTTTGACTGTGTGGAAAGGTGGCAAAGCCGACAATCTCCGTGCGCTTTTGCAAAGCCTGGACTCTGTGCTGTGGGCAAGTGCTGGTTGGAAGAAGGTCGGGATGAGTGATCTCGTAATGCCAAATAAGGTCAAGATTATGTATATGAAGGCGATCGCCAAGGTACATCCAGACAAGGTGAGTTTGTATGAAGTCGCCTTCGCAACAAATTGCTGACCTCGTCAGATACCGCAAGACGCCACCACAGAACAGCGCATGGTCAGCGCGTCCGTGTTTAGCACTCTGAACGAAGCATGGGATAAATTCAAGAAGGATAACAACCTCTAATGACAGGAACAAAGTCAGTACAGATCTACCTGAAGTCCGGTTGTCTCAGTCAGCTATCTCGATTTATGAGCAGACAACTGTTCGCTATTGTTTCTCAGTGGCCTTCGATGGTCGTTGTCCACACAATTGTCTCTCTTGGGCATGCTTAGTCTTTTGCCCCTTGCGGGCAATTAACATGTGACGCTCTCAGTTGGAACCTGCGCTCTTCCGTATCTTATCCCCCTTTCTTTTTGCCTTACTCGCTGATTTAGCTCAGTAGTGGAGGACCACTTGATCGCCTCATCGACATAAGTCGCAAGCAGGTAACCCATATCACTTCGCTGGACGGCACATGGAAGTTAGAAGGGCCAAGAAGTAACATTGCCAACTGCATACCTTTTTTTGACCGAGCAGCGCGAATGAGCGCAAGCGCGTACGAATTGTCTTGCGACACTTGTGGAGTGACTCGCTGGGTCTCACCTCCAAGGCTCTGTTAGAGCCAGTCATCCAATCTTCGCATCACTGGTACTCTTCAAGGGCCATATCGCTGGGTTCACGAACATGAAGCTTTGGTCGACCTTGTACAGCTTTAAGCAGTCACTGGGCAACAGCGGCAGTTACAAAGATGAGGAAGCTCTACCACATCATGTAGCACATACGAGGAGTATGAAGCTCTGCGGCATCAGGTAGCACGAGACGAGACAGAAAGCAAGCAAGCAGCCGTGTAGAAGCGAACTGGTCATGAACCCTGGGTATCTATGCACGCTTTTCGATATCTATGAGCGCTTCTCGTCAGCAATAGCCTTTGGGCGTTCCACGACTTGCCCCTCCTGCGGCAACTTCGGCTTAGCTCCACCCTTCTGCTCCGCCTTATCCTTCGCCTTCAGACTAGTGGAATCCTTAGGCAGCTCCTTCACGTACGGCAAGAACTCCAGCTTGTCTGGCATGAAGTCTCGCAACACTTCGGGTACGACGAGACCAGCTTGGCCATCTGGGCCGTTCTCCGTCTGGTAGTTCTCGAGTATGCAGCAGAGAGCACGTTCCGTGGCGCAAAGGGTCGAGTTGAGAGCGTGCACGTAGGTCTTCTGGAATGAAGCGTCCGTCTGCTTCTTCTGGCCATATCGGACCTCGAGCTCACGGGTCTGGTAGTCGGTGCAATTTGAGCACGAGACAAGCTCCTTGTACTCGCCTTGGAAGGGAAACCATGCCTCGAGATCGTACTTCTTACTGGCAGCATTGTTCAATGCGCCTGAGACGATTGCGACGACTTGGTGCGGAAGCTTGAGGGACTTGTAGAACTCTTCTGAGGTGTTGATCATGTTGTCAAAGTGTGTCCACGATTCTTCTGGTTTGCAGAAAATAAATTGCTCGATTTTCTCGAATTGATGAATGCGGAAAAGACCCCAAGCGTCCTTGCCGTGCGAGCCAGCCTCCTTTCTGAAGTTGGTTGAGTAGCCGCCATACTTGATAGGCAGGTCTTTGTTGTCTAGCCACTCACCCTCGTGCATGGCTGAAATTGGCTGCTCTGAGGTAGCGATGAGGTATTTGTCGCTGGCTGGGTCATTCTCTTTCTCCGTCACTTTGTAAAGCTCCTCATGGAACTGCTCGAGCTGTGCAGTCTTGGCCATGGCTTCTCGCAGCATGAAGAACGGCGGTTGATTGGCACGGTAGCCTCTCTTGCGAAGAAATTGCATGCCGTAGTTGATGAGTGCTTGGTTGAGGTACCACCCATTTTCCACGAGAAAGTAGCCTCTGTGTCCGACGATCTTTACACCTCTCTCTGGGTCGAAGCCATCGAGTCTCGTGAGCACCTCATGGTGTGACAAGCAGTCCTTCTTGACAACTTCAACGCCCTCTGGAGCCCAAGTCCTCTCTACGCGATTGTTATCCTCATTATCTGAAAGAGGCACAGTGTCGTGCACGTAATTTCCTATACTCTTGACCTTCTTCAGCAGAGCTGTGTACTTCTCCGCTGCTAATGCTTCAAGTCGGCCCTTCTCCTTCGCCAGTTCATCCTTCTCTTGCTTCAGCTTCTCGAACTCGGCAGGATCGCCCTTGTTCTTCTTGTTCAAGCCCATATCTTTTTGCACCTTGTTGATCTTGGCGCCCATATCTGTCGCTGCGGCATACTGCGTCTTTCGGTGGTCCTCGAACATTTCAATCACTTCATCTACCACTGCTTCTGGTGCATGGCGTCTGCGTTGCGACTCCTTGATCTTGTCTGGGTTGCCGCCGCGCTCCTTAATGAAGTCGTTTACGTCCAGCATGGTTGCTGCTTCGCTTTATGTGTTGTGGTTGTTCGGGTTTCTTGATATGTGTTATGTCTTATACGCAATGTGGTGGGTTTGTGTGATCTTGTGCGAGCTCTGCCGCGAGGAGGAAGAGTTAGACGACCAGCGAGATATTATGACTATTGCACGGTGTCCGGCTTGAGGAGTGTTGTGAGTAACTAGTATGTAACATTGAAAGCCAATAATTTATTAACTTAACGTTAGTGGGCGGGCTGTTTTCGAGGGGCAGGAACGGACGAAGCCGCAGGCACGGATCGCGAAACATTATGATAGGCAAGAATGATCTTGACTCCACCAGCTAACTTAGCTATAGGACCATCTACGACTATGCTCTCGAATCATCTCTCATCTGCCTGATTGCATCAACAACAGCTTCTTTACACCACCTGTCCTTCAATGCCCTCCTGAGCACATCCTGCTCACTTTCCGGAGCCATTCCACCAGGAGCAGGAGGCCTTCTATCAAGATTTGTAGGGAACGGATAGCCTTCAGCAACAGCCCTCACATACGCATCGATTCCTTCAGTCCACCCATAATTCTCAAACCTCCTCAAAAGGATATCATACGACGCCTCGATCAATGGCAAAGCGTCAATAGTCTCCATCGTCTTGCCAAACGCAGAGCTCACCTGGATTAGATTCGCGCTCCGATCGAAGTCGCTAGTGACATTCTCGCCCGCGGCGTGGAAGACCGCGGGGGAGAAGAAGACTGCGTCGCCTTTGTGTAGTGGAAGACTTACGTACTTTCGCAGGAAGTAATCATGGAACTCTGGAAGTCTGTAAGCCATGAACCCTTCCTCGAAGAGCTGACTGTACGGCAAGAACCGCGTTGGACCAGATTCGAGCGGCATATCCGTATGTGCAACAGCACCTTGCAATGTCAAGAACTGGCTCGCAATATGCAATGCTTTAGGCCACTTGGTGCAAGCTTCCGCTGTCTGGAAGCCAAGGTGATAATCCCGATGGCAGACTTGTGCTTTGCCACCTGGCTTGACAATATTGACTTGGCTCGTGAGTCTGTAGGCCTGTCCAAGATAGCTCTCACATACGATCCTGAACAGGGGGTTGCCAAAATACTGGACGAAACTTTCCGGATCTTCGAGACAGTGCTTGGAGAAGGAGTTCCAGATTCTGTTGTTCGTGCCTGCTGCGGCGAAGTGGTCGCCTTTCTCGCCGTTGACTTCAAGCTCGCGTTTGATGATGTTTTCGTAGGCAATGTTGGCTGAGTCGATGGGTGCCATATCTGTAAAGAAGTTTTTGAGGACGTAGACACCTGCTCCTTCGGCTAGGACATGGTAGAGCTCGTCTTGCCATTGTTCGACTTGTCTCGAATCCTTCAGGTCGATCTTGCTACAATCAAAGATGGGGATATTCTTCTGGATGTCCGCCGCAAAGTTGTATGTCTCTGTTGTAGTGGTTTGTTCGACCAGTGTCCGGAAGGCTGTTAAAGTCGGCTTTCTGCCCTGCGAGAAGCATCGTCGTGCCTTGACACGCTGCTGTGCTAGTTCGCCCATGCCTAGATTTTGCGGCAGTCCGAACAAGCCTGTGACGTCGACAACTGATGCTGCCGCTGTTATAGCAAGATTCCGCTGACTGCGACTTCTTGGAGTAGTGATTGCTGGCAGTCATGTTGAGATAAGTCCCCAACAGCTAAAGAACAAGTGCGGTTGGATGTGAGAAGTGGAGAACAGTGACGGGCGGGTAAATGTGGGTGAAGTGAACATGTCGGGAAACTCAGAAAGGCATCTATCTCCGACCGCGTAGCCAAGTCTCTGCTTTTACTGCACTGCTGCCTTAGTATGAAGAGAATGATAATGATGATGATGCCATGAACGTACTTAGATTGGACAATGGCACATGCGATCTGCAGGACATGTAAGTGCTGCCATTTGCAGTGCTTTCGGTGCGAGCTGTCTCGAAGATCACTACCGCAACCGAACTGGAACAGATATGTGTGAGCAGAACAAAGAATGATGCCTGAGCACAGTTTGACACTACGGTCCTTGAAAAACCGTTTCGTCAATCTGGTGCACGCTAAAAGGAATGAGTGCTTACATGACCGAACAACAAGGAGAGGGCCTGAAACATCATCGCCTCGTTTTCGTGACTTTTCCCACATCTCGAAAGAGATCCATGCAATGAGCATGCTCAGAAGCCATCCAATAGTCCGTTACTCTTAGCAATGAAGAAGCAGTTCATCTCGACACTGTATCCAGCAGCCTAGAGCCTTTCCCCAGGGAGGTTGATAACGACAACCCTGATCTGATGCGCATCCCTGAGTGACCGGCCGCGAATCTCGCGCAGCAAATCCCCGACGATTTCAACGATAACCAGTCAGTGCTCCTGTAGAGTGGAGGGAGCACCACATAGTCCCACGAAAATGGCACACATGGCCGACAAGAAGTTGCTCATAGCGTTGATACGCGTCTCAAGCACGTGGTGGTTAACATATGTAGACCCTATGACTTCGACAATACTCTGAATGGATGCATTGAGCACTGGTATGGCGGAGTCAGTGCCGAATGAGTGAATGGCAAGCAAGTACTGTACGGCACTGCTGAGGCGGCCGATCATCCTCCTGTCGGTGGCGTCCAATGGCCCAATAGTTGTTGATAGTTGTAGTACATCGCGATTTGCCTCTCGAACCAAGTTGACGAACTCTGATGTATTGGGTAGAGGTATAGCTACCACAAGAACATCATCGGCCCGTAAAACTGTCATTCGACGTGCTGGACAACTGCTGTTGTTAGCACATTGCAGCCGGCTGCCAATACACTGCAAGCAGATATTGTGATGGCAGGTAGCAATCGGGTGTGGATTCTGGTATGGTTCGAAGCAGATTGAGCAGTTGTTCGTTTCTGGGGTTCGCTGACCAGGCACCAGGCCAGCGAGAAAGAACTCCTCCCGAGCAAGCATAGCTTGTTGACGAGTGTGAGAAATTTGGTCAGAGAACGTGGCAGGGCAGATCAGCCCCACAACGAACCGCGCGAGCGTCGTATGAAATGTTGGTCAGTATAATGGACGCTTGTCTTCGAAGAAACTGCTCAATATCCTTCGAGGGACAAAGAGCGTCAGAGAGGACCAAAGGATTCTCGATAATCCATCGTTGCGCGAATGCGAGGTGTCCTAGGCTTACCAGTGAGGTAAGCTGCCGCCAAGGTGGCCGACACCTTAGCTTGCTATGCCATTCCCGTTGTCGGTGATTTCCAACAGTGCTTGTACACGCGCTGTGTAAGACGCAGGCATGCAGGAGTACCTAAGAAGCGGTCATAAGATGCTTTAGAGAGTCGTTCTCGACAAGCCTGGACATAAGTATAGTCATCAATCATTAGCAACATGTCCGCAGCACATCACTGCTGTAACGCCGTAGCACCTACGCTAATCGAAGTCCCTAAAATTCAGCCATTCTGTCATCACAGTTCTTATGAAGTTCGTTGCCGCTTTGCACCATTCCCACGCTCTTGGGCCAGGCGATTTCGCTCCATTTCTTCTTTCATGATTCGTTCCGCATTGCTCATCTTCTTCTCCGGCTCTGGCGCAGCGGCGTGCTTGGACTTTGCGAATGGATTCTTTTTGGCCAGCGGGTTGGTATTCTTCTTCTTCAGACCATTCAGAGACATCTTCAAAGGCGATTCTGGTTTGATCTCGGGTGCTTCGGCCTCATTATTGTTCTCCGACTCTTCCTGGGCCGGAGCCGGCTCGCTCGACTTGTCAGCAGCAGAGAAGCTATCAATCGAAACTGCTTCACCTTCTTTCTTGTCCTCTTGCGTCGAGTTGATCTTGACAGGCGCCTTGGCCTTCAAGCTGAACCCTGATACTTTCACTGGCTCGATTGGCGTTACGCTTTCAGCTGAACCATCTTGCGCTTCGGCAGGCTGTGCAGGTTGTGTTTCCTCCAGCTTCCTCTTCTTGGCTGCTTCTTCCTGTGCTCTCCTCACCTGCTGCTCTAGTAACCTGCTCTCAATATCTTCATCGCCCTTGGCTAATCTGTCTTTCTTCTTGATATCTTCCCTCCTAGCGATCGCAGCAGCACTATCATCGATCCACTGAATCTCCAGTCCTCTATCGCCTTCCTCAACCCGGACAATGCCCTCTCTACCCAAATGCTTCGCGAATTCGGTCAAGCTGGGCCACTTTGTCGCGTTCATGTGTACGTGCTCTTTGTCGCGGATGTATTCCTGGTAGAAATTGTTCATGTGTACCTTCTTCTCGCCATGCGCCGTCTTCAGCAGTTGTAGAAAGTCGCGTTGAAACTGTCGCGAGTAATCGTTAATGAACTTCTTCGGATCCTCGCCGACCAGCAGCATGGCCCGGACATGTCCTTCGGACATAGTGTGTTGCTTGAAGCCATTCTCGTCGCGACATTGCTTCTCGCAGATCTGGCAATACCATCGCAGGCGCTGGAGGCCTTTCTGCTTCATCTTGTTCGCCACATATTTCGTGCTGCCGACTTCTGCTTTCGGCATTGTGACGGCAGTTGTGGTGATTGTTTGGTTTCGGTGATATAAATCGCGTAGCGCCTGTGTAGGGAAAGAACAGTCTTAGTATCGAGAGCAAAAGGAAGATGAAGTGCATGCCCATTCTCGAAAACAATAAGAAGCAGATCGGACCACTTGTCTGTCACAGTAACTGGATTTGGTTAGCAGCACATATGGCCTGAGAATCTCACGTGTCTCACATCTCGCTTCTGTCAAAGGCATCCATTTTCAAACACACCACATTCAACGCTACTGTGTGCTTGATTCATGTTTGCTTCAAGCTCTGATCTTAGGGGTCCATAATGCCAGCCTGAATACTACTTGAACACGTGACGAGGCCGCACCTCACCTACCATGTTCGGTGGCGCAGCACTCCAGTTCGTACCCTATTGTGCATAGCCTGCGCTGCGCCACAGCTTGAGCTGCATCGAGGGGACTGCAGACACCTTTTCATCTTCCTACCACGATCGATTGCTATGAAGGAAATTTAGACCCTTCATGCCGACGGCGATCCAACAAGACCCCGTGGAAGACTGCTTTAACGTCTGCTGAGCATCTTCAACACTAACCCTATGCTAAATCTGGCGACATTATTGTTAGACTGGAGAATCGCACGCTGCTCGTCGTGCTGCGACTGGTCGACCCAGACCGCCATACCGTCATAGGAGGAGTTATGATGACCATGCAAGCAGACTTCGGGCACTGGACCAACGGTGACGATTGGGACGCTGCAATATTCACAGAGGAGAAGTGGCGCATGATTACTCTCATCTGACCTGTTCGTTCTCAACGAGCCTAGGAATAAACCGGCTCGAACTGGGATTAGCGACCGCAGATCTGGCTTTTGCGTAAGGGTAGTCGAACGACGGCATGTTGTCCAAGTCTGCTTCATGAAGGATGCAGGCGTACAGCAACTGTCATGTGGTGAGTTGCGAAGCTCTGACAGATGACTTGCGGGGAGGAAGAACAGCACACGCTGCAGTTGCTGCGAGCCTGCGACGGTTGGGTTGAAAGCGCGGTCGACTGATTGGCACATGAGGATACTCTTAATGGGCAGCTCGAAAAGGATTGCTTCGAGCAGCTCAGGCATGTCGAAAACTGTCCGTGCCACAGGCACATTGACGGTGGCCAAGCGTTGGCGGCCGTGGGCCACAGGTATTCGTTGACGAGGGAGAAGATCGAACAAGCTAGAGAAGAATGGTTTCCGCTTTGGTGTGGTGTAGCTCGGCACGCTCAAATGCAAACGCGCGGTACCTGCTGGGATCTGATTATTCACTAGTGCCAACGGTGATGCGGCAGACGTACACACAGACCTGAACAGCTTGAGAAGATTCTCCAAACCGCGCTCTCGAACAACTTCTTCCATTCGCACTTTGTAATTCGAACATTAGTCGCTCGCTTTTTGAACAGCAACACCACACTCGCTTGACCCAACATAACCCAGCAAAACAATCCTCCACAACACAGCTACAATGGCACCAACTATCATCAAGGTCCTCACCCTTGCCACCATGGCCGTCAACGCTCTCGCAGTTCCGGCCGTTACCTATTCAGACGAGGTGCACCATCAAAATCCCTCAATGTCGGGAGCACCAATGCTAAAACATGCCACAGGCCCCGGGCGTCACCATAACCCCCCGCTACGAGCCCACCGACCCGTACTGCTCACGTAGGTCCCAAGTCACTACGGTCCACATCTCATCACACATCTGACCCGTCCTACTCCAGTCTGCAACCCCAACTGCCTCAACGCTGGCTCGACTTGCAACCCACCGGTCTGGAGCGCCTGCTCCAACACTGAGAAGTCTTGCCTTCTCGACCACGCCAGCTCGTACTCGGGCTGCCTCATGGCTGGAAATTGCCTCTAGGTGCATACAAGGGTGGCTATTCGCAGACGGCATCACTTTTGCTTCTGAAATGAGGAGGACAAACATTTGCGTGGGGTTTGGCGTTGCTCTGGCGGATGGGATTGTCAACTCGAATTAGAGCCAAACACTCATGATGGCTTGGCGCTGATTTGGTTTCTACTCTTGTTCTTGCTTACAGGTATGGCAGCTTGGCTAGCATTCTGCTTGCTCGACATAATTGAATGCCTCCACGCACTGCGTGCAGTTCCCTTATCTGACGAACCATGCGATACAGCATCCCGGCCGGCGTCGCTGCCTCAGGGCAAGGACAGAGTTGGAAAGACTCACTCGAACACAGCGCCATCCCAGTCCATACCTCTCCTGTGCTCACTCCATCAAGCCCATAACCAATATGCATGGTCCTTGATTGAAGTCACCGTTACCTCCTCAATCATAGCTTTCTCCAACCTCGATCTGCCGCTAACGAAGTAGAACTTGATCTGGTCCAGTTCGCAATTGGTACACGCATATGTGCCCAGGCAGTAGGCGAGTCTCGCCATAGCTCTTGATGTCACCCTCGAACTCGCGCATGGAATCCACAGTCACGACTCTAACCCCTCTCGAGCTCATTGGCCAATATGATCAGGTCCTTCCACCGCTCTTGCCAGGCTTTACTTAACTTTCAAGGTCGAGTTCGGCCGTTTCATCGAGACCCCAGAATACAAGGAGTCGAATGGTGCTTCTTCGGCGGAGCCTGTATGAGGCTGTGAACCTCGCATCTTCGAGGCTTTGCTGGCTAGCAGCCGTCGCTTCCCTGCTCTGCAAGAATGGCTTGCTCGGCTGGAGTCGATCGATGCAGAGGTCTTTCAGGTGTATGCTTGCTCCGATACGCTCTGCAACTCCGCATGATGCTGGGTGCTCGTGATATCGGCCATTGCTAGCGATATTCGGTAGCGAATCATTGGTACGAAACAGTATAAGTCATGGCGTGCAAGAGTTAGATGGTAATTCAATTGTTTCCTACAGATTCCCTACTCGTGACTTCCATTCCACCGGGACACCACTTGCTGCAGCTCTCCGATTGCACTCGCCTCACGCTATTCGTGATCATCCAAGAGACTTCCATCAGTATCCTCATACTGCTTCTTTCGGCCACAGATGTGCATATACCTGGAAGGTGATATATGTTAGTCTTGATACCTCATAACTGGGATGAGAAGCCATAGGGCTTCCGATGTCTCTGAAGCTTCTCAATGGCTTTTATTAGTGAAATCTTACCAGAGGTAGCCGCCCGTGAAGAAGCCGCCACCCACGATGTTACCCAACGTGATCGGAAGCATAGCCTTCCAAATAAAGCCACCAATGCTCAGCGGCGCGCCGAGCATCATGCCAGTGCTAGTGATGTACCTGCATTTATCATCAGCACATCCCCACCCACAACCTTCAGATCAATTGAAACTCACATATACTCCACAGTATGCGGATACCTCGCCGTGGCAGAGATCATGAACGGAAAGTGCAGAGCAATGGCCTTGCTAATTCCATCATGATTCTGCGTTCCCAAAAACATAGCAATAGTAACCAACCACCCACACCCGAAACTCCTTAGGAAAATGACATGCCAAGGCATATCTATAATGTCATCCGTGACTTGCTTCACAATGGCACTCTTCCACGGGTCCTCATTGATCGCGTCAGTGGCAATCGTAAACAACCCCGCAAACAACAGCGCTCCAATGAGATTCCCCACCCAGCTCGTCACGGCGGCAACAACATACTGTCTAGGTCGTCCTTGGCGTTCGAGCGCGGCCATCGTGAGCCACATCGGATAGCCGGTGAAGAGCTCCGCGCCAACGAAGTATGTGAGGACGATTCCAAAAGGAAACGCAGCGCCTTGGAGGAGACGTTGGACGCTTGGGCTACTACCCAGGAAGCCGCCGCCAAGCAAAAGGGCGAAGAGCCCGCCGGCGGATAGACACATAGCGCCGTAGATGTTTTGGATGAAGATCACGATCCATGGCTCGGAGAGGTGGTGGAGGCCTCCTTGGAGTACTGCTTGGGAAGCTTCGTGGGGCGGGAGAAGGCCTGTAGAGGGAGCCATTATCGATCGTGCAGGGGCGATGATTGAAATTGCTGATGCTTCAAAAATTGCATGTGATGAGCTAGTTTGTCAACTAGATGTGTGGTGCTGTGAGTATTGCCTCGACCGTAAGCTAGAGAAGGTGCAAGCAGAAATGGCGGGAGTATGACGACACGCGTACTTCAGGTTGCTTTCAGCAAGGTTATGCGTGGAACAAGGGAGAAATCGTTGCAGTATAGGCGAGACCTTGTTACACGGCTTGTTGTATGGGATACTATGGTGTACAGCGGCAGCGAAACCAGAGGGCGAAAGAACTTGGCATTCGCCACTAAGCACCTATACCTAGAGGATACTCGCAAGCTGTGCCCGCTCGATGCAGATTGAAATGCCTGCCGATGCATCGTGCGGCGAAGACAAGACGAGAAAGATACTCACCTCCCGACCGCGGTAGTTGAGCAATAGCGTGTTGTCGCTACCTCGATGCCTCGAGCTGAATTATCCTCTACGTTCGAGCGCCTGGCAAGCGATAGCTATACATGTCAAGGCTTTGGTCACTTCAAAGTACGATCGCTCGGCGCGAGACGTCGCTGTAGTGGAACTGTTAGTGGTGCACGGGGAGCAGAGCACAAGTCCGCAGCAGGTCATTTCTCTCATCTCCCTGCAATCTCCCTGCACCCGTGGTTAGTGGGACAGCCTGGAGCGAGCCGACCTCTTCTTCTGCGGGCAATCTCTTTGGATGTGTCCCGTCTCGCCACAGATATGGCAAGTCATGTTAGCGGTGTTTGGCGAGCCGCGACCACCTCCAGACGATATTCCACCCCCTGATGATATGCTGCTGACTTTGTTGAGGTTGAGCTCCCTTTCACGCCGCTCGCGGGCAAGCCGTTGCGACTCCGCTTGATCTGCCTTTTTTTGTGCTTTGCGTTCCGCTCGTACTCGTTCGGTAGCCTCCTTTCTTCCTTGCGCAATCAATGCATTCACGCCAGTAGGGTCGTCTTCGATTTCTCCTTCCTCCTGATCCCTATCTTCATCTTCGTCAGAGCTGGATTCGGCGTCGGCGTCTTCTCCTTTGGTCACTTTCTCGAGCCTCTTGTTGAACTTGCCAAAGCTTCTGCGGCCGGCAAGGGATGGTCTTGCATGTGCCTGGTCTTCGTCTTCGCCGGACTCTGCCTGATCGTCGCGATTGTGGCTATCTAGCGCAGAGAAACCAGCTGACACAATGCGCAGCGGCGATTGCGTGTTCGTAGCATGTGGCTGCTTCAAGCTGAGATACCACTTGGATTCATCTCTGCGATAGCCCTCTTGCTCAGCCGCTTCGGCACGTCTTTGCTCTTCCGCAGCAATTGCCTGTGGTGGCGATGGTATACCGGCTGCCGAGCCGCTGGACAGTCGCTGCTTCTTTGCTGGTCGACCATCATGCGACTCGTTGGTGGTTGGACTTGCGCCAGGAGTGCTGCCAGCTCGCTGCATGAACTTCATGGATGCGAGTCGGCCGGACATGACCTTAGGCTGGGTGTTGCGCGCAGACATAGCCGCGATGCTTTGATGTTCCTGTTGGCAGTGCGATGGGAGATGGGCGGCTTCGTCGCGCACGATCGATGTAGTCGTGGTCATGGGGATAGGTTACAGGTAGATGGAGCCAAGCAAAGACTGAGATCGCACATAGTGAGTGATTGGCTGAAAGATGCACGCTCTAACTAACTAGCGGGAGTCTCCGCGCATTGGGAACTAAGCAGCTATAACGCATAATCTGCTATTGCGCGACGTCCCTGCACGAAACACAACGGCCAGCGCACTATTCTCGGGCTGAGTTGCGCGCAAGAAGCACAGATCCCGTTGTTGGAAGCCCGCATCGCCTGTGGAATCTACCTCCAGGGGCAGTAGAACTACTGTACAGTATGTCGGAGTGATGCTTTTCTCGCCGTACTGCTTAAATGTGGTAGCCTCGACGTCGAATCAGCACAGAGTCTGGACTGCTGTCGTTTGCGGTCGCGAGTCAGGGAATCACACCAGAGACTCTTCCGGGTCTTCCCCCTGCTGCCATGCTTTCTCTGTACGTGCCATCCGAGGGCATCCTGGGATGGCCATCACCATCCATTCTTGCATCGGCCGGCAGATTGTCAGGTCGTGGCACACGCTTGCGCGCTCCGGCACGAGTCACGAAGCGATACAACGATAATAGACGGCGATGGGTAGCGCGCGCAGTACAAGATGCCTGCTATCCCGTTGCCACCTAAGCACGTCCATGAGATGCATTGATTTCATCTTTTTTCTCCTGCCAAATTCTCACGAGGATGCGGTTCTGTCTCGATGTACTCATTCTCGCCTTGTCTTTGGCCGGCGGCGTTGTAGCTCAGGCATCGAACAATGCTTCCAATGCTACAGCGGTAGCTGAGCTTTCAAGCTGCGTAGTAAGCATCACGATCATCACTATACATACCTACGGTGGTTCTCACTCAAAATTATAGACTTCATGCGCGTCTGACGTGCTCACGGCGTATGCGTGCAGGCTAACTGACATCTGCTTCTGCACGAATCAAGATCTGGCGGACAGTGTGAGAGCATGCCTGATCCGCGACTGTACCACAGACGAACAGTTACAGGCTTCCAAATTCCGAGCAGTCACGTGTGGATTTCCAGTACGAGATCGATCAAAGACTGTACGGTTCCTCTTATGGTTCGTGTTTGGCATTGCCACAACCTTCACCTTGGCTCGACTCTTATCACGCTGGCCGCGCCTGGAAGGTGCTGGGTACTCTTGGGATGACTGGATCCTCTTCCTGTTGTATCCATTGGCAATCGCTGCCATCGTGGCGTTCAACAAGGACATCGATGCAGGCTATGGACGAGATGTCTGGGAGCTCAACACTGCTGGCGTGGAAGACTTCCTCTTTTGGTTCTACATTTGCGAGCCACTGTACATGGCTGTCATCTTCACCTCGAAGCTCTCTTTGCTCCTGCTTTACCTTCGGACGTGGCCGGATCGCAGGTTTACTGCGTTCCGGATCACCTGCTGGGCAATGATACTCATTGTTGCATCCGCAGACATTGCCTTTGTGGTCGGTAGCATATTCCAATGCAGCCCTATACATCTAGCTTGGAGTACAGCAGCCGCTGTGGCCAACGAAGCATGCGTTGACCGCAATGCGCAGGTGATATCTGGTTCTGCGATTAACGTTGCTTGCGACATCATCGTCATTGCGTTGCCATTGCCAAAGCTAATACGCTTGGACATCTCGTGGCCGGTAAAAATAGGGTGAGCAGAATGTCACGTTCTTCCAGACCACGTACTAATCACATCGACCACAGCCTCCTCTTCACCTTCTCCGTCGGCTTCTTAGTGACCATCTGCTCCCTCATCCGCGTACGCTACGTCTTAAAGTTCGGCAACACCCAAAATGTAACCTGGGACTATACATACATCGGATCGTGGTCTATGGTAGAAGCATTTCTATCAATCGCTTGCGCCTGCATGCCCGCCACTGCCGGTCTCATCAAGCGCTGCATCAACAAATTCACCTCGCGAGACATAACCGAGCCCCCATTCGAGCTCGGTGGGTCCATTCTGTCGAAGCATGACCCCAGGACGCAGCGCTCTGGCGCCAGATCGCCCGGATGGAGCACTATGGGGGACGAGTACAAAGTCCTGCGGGTGCGAGATAGGAGATTAAGTGACATGAGCTCTGGAAGTGCTCTGAGTCCAGTACGACAGTAAAAGGGAGACAGAGGTCTTTTTCCAAAGTAGTAAGAGGTGGTGGTGGGAGCACTGTCAATGCCCACCCCGCGCAATAGCATACGACTGGACGTGAGCCGATTGGAGCATGACTGATCCCATCGTGGCGAGACTCGCGTACATGGACCGCCCCTGAAAACACTCGACGCAACGAGCTACTATTTAGAGCTGCCTCTTGTGAGAGCGAGGCGATGGCGGAAGTAAGTATTTGGGGCTGTGCACTTACCAATTAAAGTCTGCTTCCGCTAGAATACACTATCAGAAAGATGACATCCACCTGGTGCGTACCGGCGTCTTACTGCTATTCAACGAGTAAAGCTATATGTAAGCTACTGACTGCGATTTGGGGTATCTCGTGATCTCGTGATATAAGCAAATGCTCCCATTCCAGCTCTGTGTACTCATTATAGCACCTAACAACGATGTGGTTCCCTCACTCTTGTAGTTATCTCTATGTCTGCTGCTTGTACGAGAACCTGTCCCTCCACTGCTCACGCTGTCTCCATCAAAGACAGT
This sequence comes from Exutisphaerella laricina CBS 326.52, assembly GCA_000504385.2. Classification (NCBI taxonomy): domain Eukaryota; kingdom Fungi; phylum Ascomycota; class Dothideomycetes; order Mycosphaerellales; family Mycosphaerellaceae; genus Exutisphaerella; species Exutisphaerella laricina. Next base: position 90,167 of record AWYE02000132.1, on the reverse strand, counting down.
CCAGCATCGACTGCCAGGACAGGCTCTTCAGAGCGGATGCCTAATTCTGCCCTGATCGGCGCCTCGACGCGCAGTCACAGATGATGGTGCTCACGGAAGTGGAAGACCGTGAGGCATGACATGCCTAGCCGTCGTCGTGCTTGATGGAGCCGATGCCGGAAGCATGACCATCCTGGAGGCCGACGGTACAGCAGTCGCAGAAGGCCTCGAAACCCGACGATCCTGTGTCGCAGACGGATTTGCAGGTAGTCCACCAAGTGCAGGTAATTGTGATGCAGTGAGATGAGCACCAGGAAGTCGTCCACGCTTATTGGCTTCGATTTCTTCGCGAACTTCTGCCTTCTCCTGTTCCGTCAATGGCTCATCATTTGCATCCTCCTGCAAGGTCTCATAGGTCGTCACATCGCAAATAGAGTTGTTATGCTCCAGCATCATATCGAGGATGGAATCCTTGCCACGACACTCGCCCACATCCTTCTGCATAACTTCATCGGGCTTGAACAGGAAGTCTCTCGTATTCTTATTCGCGGTTCGTCGTGGGTTCTTCCGGTCCACGACACGCTGAAACAACGCTTTCTTGAACCGCTGCTTGTTGTAGATATGCTCCTCAAAAGTGCTACCCATGACCATGCGATAGACGAAGACAGGCTTCGTCTGGCCAAGGCGGTATGCTCGGCCAACCGCTTGTTCTTCATGCGTTGGGTTGAATCCGAAGTCAAGGATGACGACGCGGTTGGCACCTTGGATGTTGAGTCCAACGCCACTAGCCTGTGTGGAGCAGACCAGAACGTCGATATCAAGGCTCTTGTTGAATCTCTCAATGACTTTTGTACGCTCCTTTGGCGGTACGCTCCCGTCGATGCGATTGAACCCTATGCCACGTAAGTGCAGAAGCTCGCCACAGGTGTCCAATGTTTTAAGACTACTGGAAAACACGAGCACCTTGTCGTTGCACTTGTTCGACTGCTCCAGGATCTCCAAGAGTAGCGACATCTTCGCCGAGTGGCAAGCATCGAGCGTGTCGTCGATTCCAGCGACGAGCTTAGTGGCGGTTTGCTCACTGAAGCCGAGAACGTGTAGGTCGGCATCTGCATAGTCCGTCTGATCTGCTGCCTCCTCAGCTTCTTCTGAGGCTTCATTGTCATCGTCCTCGGAAGATGCTTTCTTCTTACTCCTCTTCTTTGGCGGGACAGGCGTCAACATCTTTCTCTTGTACGCCAGCGGATGTGCTGTCAGTAGCCCCAACACACCAAGCCACGCGAAGATTTGCACCTGACTAGCCTTTGCGTTCTTCTCATCACCAAGAACTTCTGACACGAAACCAATGTATGCTTTTTGTTGCACTTTCGTGAGAGGTAGAGTTAGCACGAACTCAGTCTTTGGGGGAATGAAGCCTTGCAAAGAGGTAATGTCAGCGCGATTGATCTTCGGCTCAATACGCTCGTGAAGAACCTTGAGCTTCTTCAAAGAGCGACGCTTCTCGTAGGCAGTGCTGTCGTCATAGAGACCTTGCTCGATCGGTTCTGTGTAGTTGGCCTTGAACTCTGTCGGCGCGCCTAAATAACCTGGCGCGACGAAGGAAATAAGCGCATAGATCTCGTCCACCTTGTTGCTTAACGGCGTCCCGCTGAGACCAATCCTGCTCTCCGTCTTGATCCCTTGAACGCAGACCGACAGGACACAGTACGGATTCTTCAGATTGTGAACCTCGTCGGCCACAAGAACTTCCGTTCCCTCTTTCAAAATTGTATCCACCTCTTCACCTTCACGCTGATACTGCTCTCTCTCTTCCTCATCGACGTCATCACCAAGCGGCTTGCGATGAAGCTTGTTTCGCAGCATGTGGTAGCCGATGAGCAGCACGCCCCCGAAGCGATACCATTCGCGCATTGCACTCATCTGGTTAGTCTTGGCGTTCTTCGCGGAGCTCGATTGCACGAGGAAGACGTTCGGCAGAGCCGTACTGCCCCACCTGTCGATCTCATTCTTCCAGTTGGTGAGCAGTGCTGGCGGGCAAAGCACCATCATTCGAAGCTGACGTGTCTGCGTACCGCTAGGTCGCAACTGTGATGGCAGTTGTGTGGATATCTTGAGGCTCTTCGATTGCGCGGCTTCGTTCAGGGCTACCAAGACCGCTATGGTCTGCATCGTCTTGCCAAGGCCCATGGTATGCGTAAGCAAGCATCCCTGTGGACCAGTTTCATCATCGTCATCTGCGGTGAGCTCTCTCCACATGAACTGCACGCCGCTGATTTGGTGTCCTTTCATTACCTGTGCGATGGGCTGGTGAACGTAGATGGCGTCTTGGTCGTCATCCTTACCAACGTTGACCGCGATCTTCGGGTTCGTCGGGTCCCGCTGGATCATTGCCACAAGTCTTTGAGAGGCCAAGCCCTGTTGTGCCCGTTGGTAGCGCTCGAGACGTTTAGCTGCGACATTCTGCGACTGCAAAGCAGCTACGCCTTCTGGCACAAAGCGTTTGCGCTTCTTACGAGGTGTATCTCGCATGATTTTCTGGTAAGTCTCCTCATCGACCTCATCATCTGTGTCGAGGTCGACGATGCTTCGAGGTGATGGAACGATGACCGAGCTGGAAGAACGCGACTTGGGCGTTGTTTTCGGCGTCACAAACAGCCTGCCTTCTTTGTGTTTGAGTACCTCTTCAAGAAGTCTCGCGAACAGGTCAATTTGAGTCTCATTGATTAGTTGATCCCAGCGAAGTTCCTTGACGGTCTTGCCCGATACGATGTCTTTGTCTAGCACAGAGTAAGCGAGATATAGCCTTCCGCAAAGGAGCTCGGTCTTAGCTCGCTCTAGTGCTAGATCACCCTTCAGCTCGATCAACGCAGTCCGTAGCGATCGCTTAAACAGTGTCATTCGGAGCTGCTTCTGGTGCGATTGAATCTCGCTCCTTGGATCCGGCCCTAGGTCTCCAAGTAACTTGATGAGAAACCTCTTCCTATCTGAATTGCGCATTAGGTCTTCGTACGTCCAAGAGTCGACATCCTTCTTGGTCTCCGCTAGTGGGTCGCTGATGAAGGCAACCTTCTTGGCGGTGGAGCTCTTTTTCTTGCCGACAACTTGTGAACGCGGCACCTCGGAGTCGGAGGACACCACCCAAGGATTGTTCCGGCTGTTAGACGGAGCAAGCGGCTTGGTGGGTGTTCTCGGCCCCGGCTGCCGGCGCTGGGTGAGTGGTGGCAGTTCGGCCAGATAGTTATCGGGATCGGAATCACTTTCGGGATCATGGGTGGCTGTCTTTGGAATCTGCGAATTGACGCGAGGTGTATCGTGCTTTCGTGCAGAAGGGGTGCTTTCTATCTTCCGCACAGCTGATCGCGCTGGAGTCGGCGTCTCCATGAGCTGGGGAGAAGATTCCGTGACGATGAAATCGTTGTGTGGCTCATTCGCCTCCACTTCTTTATCATCGATGGCATCCTGCTCGTGGTCGCCATCCTCACCTACGTTCTCATTTTCATCTTCATCCTCGACAGCGTCCTGCTCGTCGTCGCCGTCCTCACCCATGTCTTCGTGTCCGTCAATCTGGCTGCCATGATGTGTATGAAACAATTCTTCCCCCTGCACTTCAGCTGGCTCGACACTGAGCCGGTCATCGGCTTGTGCCACAAACCCAGCGCTACGAGCACTTGAAGCGGATTTTGCGTGACTCTCCTTCGAGCGATGACCATGTTGAACAACGTGAAATGGCTCCTGCTTTCGCTGCCACACTGATAACTTCCACAGATCGAATTCACGATCCTCTACAGTAGGTGCCATGATGACGGTTTGCTCCTTGAGGCTCTTCGCGGTACGCCACTCTTCGTCGAGCAGTGCTTGTTTGTGCTTCTTCAGTCGTATCTCAAAGTCGCGGACTCGCTGGCGCGCTGCTGCGATGAGACCGTCTTGCATCTGCTTGCTGCCTTTCATTTTCTTCCAGAAGGTCCAGGCCTGCTTCTCCTCAAGTCGTGCGAGCTTCATCTCCTTCCATGCTTGTACGATGTCCTCAATGGCTACTTCAATGATCTCCTCAACATCTGCTTTTGGAAGGGTTTCTCGTGCCAGTTGTTTCCGCTCTTCCTCCTCTTCATCCATTTCACGCTCGAACTTCGAGGACATCTCGCTTCTGTCGTCATCGGACTCGCCGTATTCTGGAAGCAGATAGTCACCCGCTTCGCTCTTATGATTAGCTGTGAGATAATCCCATTCACCGCTTTCTTCCTGCTGTGCTACACCATCCTGCCGTGTTACCTTGACACCATAATAGTCCACGTCCTCGTCCAAAAAGGCAGCGTTCTCACGCACTGCGAGGACACCACCCTCTGCCTCTGCATCAGGCACGTAAACGGTAGATGAAGCAGCCTTCCTCTGGGGCAACAAAGACTCGCGATACGGGAAGACCGCGATCGCATCGCGGCCGCGGCGTCGCACTGGCCGCCGGGTATCGTTCATGAACATATGCTTGAGCTGTCGGAAAACATACATTACATCACCCACAGGCTGGTCGTTCGAGGAAGACTGGAAAATCTCTAGATCAGGAGCAGCGTCTAAGCGGACGTGCTTGATATGTCCACGAGGTTGGAGTTCCCCAATCTCGTGGTTGAAAGGAGTGCTGCCGTAAAAAAGCTCGTTGACAGGTAGGCTCGCGTCAGCCATGAAGCCGATCTGGGGTGACAGCGCAGTCAAGTTTTGGGCGTTCAATGAGATCATATTCGACATGTCCAGCTTTCGTCGCTTCCTGCTTGGCTCATCCTGGACGGTATCTGTACGCGAGCGAACACTCTCGCTGGATAAACTGAGCACCGGCGCTGGCAGTTGCGTGGGCTGGGCCGCAGGCTGTCGGAATGATGAATGCACGGACTGCTGAAGCAGATCCGAATGATGAGGAGATTCTGCAATGACAGAGATGGGCTTTTGGATCTCAGCTGGCCTGTCTTTCTGCTGGTATTTGATTGAGCGAGCCTGAAGACGCTCGATGCAGTACACTACAGAGCAGCGCTTGCCGAGCGACAAAACACCCAAATCCTTCTTGAGGATGTCAATGTCGACCGTGTTCAATAAATCAGTTCCAGTGACTTCATTGTCTTCGAAGGCTCGTGATAGGGCGTCGAGGTCAGGCAGTTGGCTGTTCGGCTTGAATTTGCGGATCATATCTGCTGCTTCATATCTGAAGAAGTCTGCGACCTGCGTGTCGGTCCACGACCACGGGTCGCCGTCCATTGCGGTGGTCGAAATTTCTGATGTAGCGCTTTGTTGACTGTTGTTGCGGGTGAGGTTCAGTTCGAGCTGGAAGAATCCTTTACGCGAGTTGCTCCTGCCTCTAATACGTCAAGCGCGCGGTCACGTGGATCCCGGCGCGACGTGGAGGGTTGTTTCCAGGCGCTGATAGTGGGGTCAATCAGTGTCTGCGTCGTTGAATGCGCTCTGGACGGTGGTGAGTGGACGCCGGGCAGAATAGCTCGAAGGAAGGATGTGCCCAAAGCGGCGACTGGCAGTTTCCGTGTATGCTTTTGTGTTGCCACGAGGGCTAGACAGGTGGTTGGTAGTCAGCTGGCGAAGAAGTTAGAAACTCGGAAAGGAGGTCAATAGCAGCCCTGGAGATGCACAAGTTGTGCCGTAGGGCAGTGCAGTAACGAGTGAATGCATACTAAGCGCACCTTTCCCGAGCGGGTCGTCCACAGAGACTGCCAGGCTTGCGCGTATGCTCGTACATGTAGCCAGACTGGAACCAAAGCGGATGCAAAACGCTAAGCAAGAAAGAGAGAACGAGGGTCTCAATGCCAGGACCTACCTCAAATGCAATGCTTCCAGCCGACTCTTGTCCGTGGATGCTTCACAATGGCCAGCAAGACCAAGCAAGCACTTTGCGTTGCTTCCTGAAGAGATACAGCGGTAACCCGCGTTTCAACTGTTGTGTCCTCTAAAAGTGCAGACCGCTCGAACTTGTCGCAGTCCTCAAAGACAATGTTGTCGCTGCCGTCCAGCTGTCGAGCAGGCCACACGCTAGATGGTGGCCGCTTCACAAGTCCTCGCCGCTCTTCTCGCATCGTATGTCCGGTTATTGCATCTACCCTCGTCCTGCTCGTGCTCGCGCCAGTCGTTCGCTTATCGTGCGCGACGCGGTATCGCAGCATGCGGCTTGGATGTCGGTCTCCCGGGAAGGAATGGGATGGTTCGCGGATCGGAAGATGGAGTTGATGATAACTCCTCTCGTACAGTGTATGACAGGCAGAGAACGTCAGGGCAGTCGAGCTCTTGCTCCAAAACGATAGCAGGCACAGGAAGAGCTCGAGACGTGTCGCGGGAACGTTGTGAAGTCGAAATGTAAGATCTCGGAGATTCCTCGGACTGTGGCATTTCGCAATGGCGAAACCGGAAAGAAGGACGACTTCGCAACAGGAATCTCCTTCCTCGCCAAAACATACCACCCACAAAAGGACTTTCCATTCGCACAGTCGCTTGTTGTTGTAGGTCGTAAACATCAGCACCATCGATACCTGGAGAAGATCCTGGGCAAACACCTATCATGTATCCTGCATATCCTCCGGAACTCAACGAAGCGCAGAAGCAATATCTTCTTACCAACCTCAAAGACTGGTCGATCGCCCACGGACTGGCAGTCAGACCAGCACCATCCTATATACGTCCAGAACAAGACCCGAACGGCGCACTTGCAGCAAATGCACCAGTGACGATATTCCCGAGTCTTTTCCCCAAGATCTGCTTCGAGCAGGCCAGATCCGTATCGAAGTCATACAACGAGTTGTACTCGGCGGTGGCCAGCAGTGAAGACTGGTTGAGACCCTTCATCGAAGAGTAGGTCACTTCTTTCCAGCACTTGCCGCCAAAGCATGTAATCACCACCCTGAGTGTGGTCCGCGCTGCTGTCGAAAGCTCACTCGCGGATCACACGTGTCGTTAAAAGCCTGAACGCATATGCTCAGTACGTCATGTGCTGATGCTTTGAGTTCAGGCTCATCGAAATCGACGACTTTATGGCTGGTCTCTGGAAGGTGTATCAAACAGTCAAGCAAGAAGGCTTTGCCCAGGTATTACTGCTTCTGTCAGACCAACTTGACAATGTCAGCTTACATGGCGATAGTCTATCTCACTTGGCCTCTTTCGCTCCGACTACATGGTCCATGTCAACACGGGGGATAATGCAAAGCCTTGTGTCAAACAGGTCGAGTTCAACACAATCGCATCGTCATTTGGCGGACTTTCTTCTACAGTGTCCGGCCTTCATCGGTACCTGCGCGCCATCGATGCCTATGAGCTGTCGTCAGTGATCGCCAATGCCTCATTGCCAGATAGCACCTCGATACCTTTGTTGGCGAAAGGCATGGCAAAGGCTCACGAAGCATATGGACCCTCGACCATTGGACTGCCTACTGTCGTGGTCTTCCTTGTGCAAGACCCGGAACGCAATGTGTTTGACCAACGGCATATTGAATATGCTCTGAATGAGGTCAGCTAACCACGAACGTTTGCCGATGTCACTATATACTAAGGTCAATACAGAACCACGGGGTGAAGACGTTCCGTCTATCATTTGACCGAGTGCTCAAGGATACCAAGGTCGATGCCAACCGGAAGCTTATCTATATACCACCTCATACGCCAGACAAGCAGTACGAAGTCACGCTCGTATACTTCAGGGCTGGCTATGCTCCATCGGAGTACAAGGACCAGACGCATTGGGACGCTCGTCTTCATCTCGAGCGCAGTGCGGCGATCAAGTGTCCAACAGTGCTCACGCAGCTTGCAGGCACGAAGAAGGTTCAACAGGTCCTGGCAACGCCTCACTCACCACATCTGGCCAAGTTCTTGCCGGATGAGAAACAAGCTGAAGCTGTACTTGAAACATTCGCGCCAATTTACCCCTTAGACAAGAGCGAAGCCGGCCTTGAGGCTCGTAAGCTTGCCACCGATTCGGAAAAAGCGGTCCAATATGTCCTTAAGCCGCAGCGCGAGGGTGGAGGCAACAATGTGTACCGCAAAGCGATACCTGATTTCCTCAAAGGTCTGCCAGAATCACATTGGCCGGCTTACATCCTAATGGAGATGATCGAGCCTCCGGCACAAAGCAACACTATCTTCCGCAATGGTGAGCTCCATAGCGGGGGCGTGATCTGCGAGCTGGGCATATACGGTGCCTGCGTGTGGAAGCAGAAGCCTGATGGCAGTCGAGATATCCTTGAGAACTTCGAAGCTGGCTATCTTCTGCGCACCAAAGGTGATCAGAGTGAAGAGGGGGGTGTTGCTGCTGGTTTCGGCTCTGTCGACAGTCCTTGCCTGGTCGATGTATAATGACTAGCGATATAGATATGAACATAAACATTAGAACTCACTGCCTGACCACGCAGCAAGGCTTCCAAGCCTCGTCAGATGCCAAGCATATGGCTGGTCTACGTGATGTAGAGGCTGGATATATGCATTTATCTATGACTCCTGCAGAGCTCGCACGCAGGCTGCAGCCACCCGGTATTACTAACGATAACTGCGGTACAATCTTGCCGCTTGTGGAAATGTCCGACAGCAATAGCGACGAGAAGGCACGAGTCAGCACGGCGCGATGCAAATAGTACTGTATTGTACTTAGTATGCTTGGATGTTTGACGATTCAGCCTGGAGTCAAGAACTGGCGGGGCTATGAGCAGTTTCCAACGGCCATCTCATCGTTGGTACGGAACGATGTATCGTGAATCGTGATCTAACCGCGGGCAACGACGACACGCGACGCTGGACAGATGTGACGGTGTGCCTGAGGTTCAGCGTAGGAGGTAACAAGGAACGTACATTACCTGTACCAGAGGCTCCTCTTCGGCGTAGAAGTATGTGCTTGGGATGGTAGGGATGCTCAACTCTCAACGGGGCTGTGAGTACTGTAGCACAGACAAGCCTCTTCCACGTTCAGCCTTGACGGCAGGAAAGGCAGCAACGTCTATATGTCCCTTGAATAGCAGCATAGAATTGCAGGCATAGAATTCCTCTTATTAACAAGGCGATCGTAGGCAGACGCGTTTGGGCCACACGGCTACGAATCGGAAATCTCGTGCTTTCGTGCTTGGCTGAGCGACAACAAGGTTTTCCCTCCGCTGGAGGAGTTGTCAGATTAGATTGGGTATCCACTATTCTATTTCTCCACAGTTCGCGCATCGGGGTCCATGCCACCCAAGCGCCGAAAGTCAATTCCTTTTGTGATGTGATGGACGACATGCCGTTGTCGCGCGGGCGGGTGATGATGGATGATTATGCGCTGGCAGTGATCGCGAGACGTTGGCCTTGTAATAGCTTCTTGTACCTTCCTCCTGTTGCAATGGCAGGCAATCTGATCACGCGTTCTTCTCACGCGTCTGAAATGGGTGGGTGCACGTGAACTGTCAATGCGTTGTGCCGTCCCGTCCTGGAGCAACGCCACTTCCGCTTTGGCCGTTGCCGCTAGCGAGTGCTTACTTCCGACCTCATTTCCCACCACCAATCTCATTTCATTCCGCCCCATTCCAATAGTTAGTGTCTGTCTATTGTATTGCTTATGAGATCTCCGTGGCGATGACATGCCGCGGAGAGTCAAAGTACCTTCATCGGATAGCAAGCAAACAATGCGGACAAGCCATATGAGTTGAGCTGCAAGAGCGGCGCAGCTGCAGACACCCCAGGCTCTATTATGCGTAATAAAGTTGCGTGCAAATATTGGCCGGCGTCGAGGGCATCTGCGGCGGCTGGGAAGTGGGCAGTCGCCACGAGAGTCTGTGCCCCAGTTGCGCGCCCGCGAGCCGTTCCAAGATGATCCGAGATGTCCTTGTCGACAATCTTATTGCCTATTGCAGCTGAGGTACCATCTCCAGCATTCGAACTATTATCGTTAATGACGTCTCCTTGGGCGCTACGAGACACACAGAGTTTTGCACGCGAAAAGCAGTACCGTTCCCTTGGAGTCCGCCGGGAGAGCGCTCCTGAGCCTATCGAGAGCGAAGTCCTTCATCTGGCACTTGACTGGGTGGCCTGGCCCAGCCGTGGCTTCCCGCAGGGCTGCACGGCAGAGGGTCTCTTCTCTCTTCTCACAGCGTCTTGTCTTGCTACTGTACATTATTCTTCACGGAAACAGGACCGCTCATGATGGCGCTGGTTTAATGGTCTTGCTGTTCGGTCTACCATTCCCATTGTTCTAGCGACTTATGGCGGTTCTGGCGCATTTCTCGACAGCTCGTATGGGCATGCGTTGCTAGCTGGAGCTACAGTACGATCACCGCCAACCACACTCATTCAGAAACGATGCGCTTCCATTATTCCTTCGTCGCGTTCCTTTTCGCATTATCGAGCGCTGAGCGCCTAGATGGCCGCGGTGGATTGTGGATCCGCCAGGACAGCAATGATGCTGCAACGACTACGGAAACTGCATCTAGTAACGCACAGGGCAACCCTTCGAGCACGAGTCCGATACCCACAGATTCTGCTTCCAGGACGAATGGCAACGGACACGTTACCGGAACCGCTTCAAGAACAGCGGCACAGACTGGCGATGCAGCTTCTCCCATTACAGTCACGGGAACGGCAACGAGCCTGCCCACATCGACCTTGATGCCACTGTCTGGGGACAATTCTACCGATACCGGAAATCAACTACCAATCCAGCCCAAGATCAATCCACCGGTGGGCATTGCTGGCGTGATTTTGATGCTTGCAGGTCTAGGTCTAGGCTTTGTCGGCATCAAGCACAGAGGAACTCAAACTTTCTTGAGCACCGCTCTTCTGGTTGGCCTGGGTATCGAGGTTCTCATTGTTTACTTGATGAAGCCTCCAGTGCCTGTGGCCATCCAAGCTGCATACCTCATCGCTGGTGTCATCGGCGGCGCTCTTGTCGGCGGCTGCATGTTGATATTCAAGGAAGTCTCGGAAGGCTTCGGCTGTGTTTTGGGAGGCTTTTGCTTCGCTATGTGGTTGCTGGTCCTCTCTCCCGGTGGCCTTATCCAGAGCAATGTTGGCAAGATCATCCTCATTGCCATCCTGTGTGCTTCTTGCTACTGTCTTTACATCAGCCGCTTCACTCGGGTCTACGGCCTCATCTTTTGTACCTCTCTTGCCGGTTCGACGTCATTTATCCTAGGTCTTGACTGCTTTACTAGAGCTGGCCTGAAGGAGTTTTGGCTGTACATATGGGGTAAGTCTCTGGGGCTGCTTCACAACCCACCATGTCGACTGACCGTGCACAGGGCTGAACGACGACGAGTTTCCGCTCTTCACTGACACGTATCCGATCACCCGCCCTATGCGTGCCGAAATCGCCGCCATTGTCATTATCGGATTTCTCGGCGCTATGTCACAAATTAAAATTTGGAGACTTGTGAAAGAGCAGAAAGCGAGACGCGATGCCCAGCGCATCCAGGATGAAGAAGCCAGGGATGCCCTGGAGGAAGAAGTAGGCAGGGATGTCGAACATCGTAACAGGCGAAGCATAGCACATTGGGAAGCCAACTATGATGGAAAGAAGATGCCGGGAGTGCAGATCCACGATTCTGGTGTAGGGTCGGCCGACGACTTCGACTCCAACGCCAGCACAATAAACAAGCGCAATTCACATCCCTTGATACAAATCCATCGACTCAACACTGGCGAACGCAGCTCGTCGTCCGCGAGAAGGCCTTCTTCGTCGACCACCAATCTACTCGATGGCGAGAGGAATCTGGCGAAAGTGCCAAGTCTGCCGGAGCTCAATTTCGACTTCGATGTCCCGTATCACGACGAGTTGACTGGCAGCACGACATACGTTACAGGTCACAACGGGTCGGCACCATCCAATGCAACTCGCACGTTGCTTGACCCTTCGTCACCCGGTATGCCAGCATCACCAAGTCTCAGTGTGCCTGAGCCATCGATCAAGGATCGACGGAGTAAGCAGGTTAAGCGATTATCGTTGAGATCTCTCTCTGAAAAGGAAGCGCTGGAGGCTGCCGCAGCTGACGCATGCGGGACGCCCATGGAGGAGGAAAGTGTTGTCGGGTCTTCGATTGCGGCCACTGCACCAGATGGCATATCTGACGATTCGTCTGCCTCGCCTGACAACCGAGCATCGATGTATAAGCAATGGGCTGCCGAGTCTACTCCAAATCTGGGGCAGGAGGACATGATCGAGGAGGGTGACGACGAGATGCTCGGTTCGTATGGTCGCGGAAGCTTAAACGGGTCGGCAGCCAAACTCCCAACAACGCCAGGCATTCCAGACGCAACAAGCTCTGCGCACTCTGACGCTGGTGGAACTGGGGCTGACGGAGATGCAAAGGTCGAGCTCAAAGATCGATTGCCCAAGAAGGCATCAAAAGCTGCCATCACCTATCGCACGAACGAGTGGGCTAAAGAAGTCAGCCGGGCTGAGCCAGAACCGATCCCAGAGGTTGACCTAGACGACCCTGAAGCTGTTCGCATCGATATCGGAGATGCAGCCGAAGCTGCTCGAGCGGACGCGAACAATGCTGCCCCGAAGCCGCCAACACCTCCTCCTTCACAGCCAAAACCAGTACCTGAGAAGCCGAGATTTTCAGGCGCACATGTAACGAAGACGCCTTCTGGAACAGCTCCCGTGCCAATATATTCACACAAACCTCAAAGCAGTGAGGATAGCTGGTCTGTGCCACTAGGGAAGCGCACCAGCAGCCAACCGACCCGGTCTGGCGAAATAGGCTCCACGCCACTTGGTATGCCCAATGTCTCCGCGCCAATCCTAGAGCAGCCAGTGGTCGCATCAGCAGACGAGGACAATGCCCACAACGAACAGCGTGTGTCAATAGTACCCAGCCTGCCGAACCTACTGGACGAGAGAAGGTCTCGTCTCGAAAACAGGCTGACCAGCACTTCGTTCATGCCACCAGGCCTAGGCATAGTCACACCACCAAAGTCTCGCGAAAACAGCGAGAAGGGAACGGCGAGCCAAGAAGGCAGCCAGGGTGGCTTGCAATCTGGGTCTGATAGGACTATTGACGAAGACATGACGCTTGCGGAGCGCAAAGCGCTGGTACAGAGACAGTCTCAACTGCAGCTACAGAACGCTGCCGAAGCTGCTCGGCCTATTAATTCGCGACAAGTCTCTGGATACTTCCCGGAAGTGAAGCCACCAAAGCCGGTACGAATGAGCAGTGGCGGCCAGCAACGGCCAATCTATGACTCTCACCAGCCGCTTCGTATGAGCAGTCATAACGCACACAAGCAGGCTTCGAACTGGTCGCAATGGAGGACGTCACAAGCTGTAGCGACGAACTCTCGCGATCCGTATGTTATCGGCGACAACCAACAAGACATGCTCCGCGCGATGCGAAGCCAGACGGAACAGCAGGCGAAGCTACGAGAGCAGCAGAAGCAAGTCATTCAAGAACAAATTGATGCGCATGCCAGGATGGGCGGATTGAACGATGCGCATCAGAGAGCTTTGGCGAAGATGCAGAGCAAGGCGAACAAAAGCGCGGGCGTATGAGACGCTCGATCACATGGCGACCTTTTTCGTGGCGCTGCCAAGGATTTCCTCTAATGTCTACTGTCTATGTGTGGATGACTGACCGCAAAAATCTTCGATGCACATGAGATATATACCTAGCTTTTTTTTTTGATGATACCCAAGGATCTATATGGGCCGGGTGATGAAAAAAATAATAGTTGCGACAGATAGAATAATGTTTGGACGAGAACAGATACCTGATCAAGGAGTTTTGAAGGAATGTCCTTATGTGGCGATTACATGCGCGGAGCATACGCATCAACCGATGCTGTTCGCAAATCACTTCGTGTATTGACACGTGATTACTGACTTGTTGACATGGCTCCATGGCCACAGACCACTTGATGCCCTTGCAGATATATACGCTCAGCTTCCATAGAAACCTTCGTATCATCTACATCGTTCATTTTTGCATCTAGTAGACCTGCTCAAGACAACGCTTCATTCCTCTTCGGGAAGCCCCCCCCCCCTACCTCTCCCCGTCTCCACCACACAACGCCACCAGGCTCCCAATACCACCATACGAAACCATGGCACCGACAACAGACACAAGCAGAACAAGCAGATACCTGCTGAGCTCTGGCTCGAGATCTACGACATTGGCCAACTCGAACGACACAGACCCTTGGTTGCGATCAAGTTGGCCACGCTGGGGTGGTTATGCTCCTACCACTCTATAGGACGCAGGCATAATGAACAGGGGCACCACTGGAAGATCAATTCGATCGAATGCATGATTGAGGTGCCAGCGATGTGGGCTAGGGAAGCGCAAGGTGTGATGAAGAGCGCAGCAGACCTCCCTGCATCCAGACCGTTCTCAGCGGTTGTGTATATACCATGGCTCCAGGACTCCCCAGCGTCGCTCATGGCGATGCAGAGATGGCAGTAGTGTTGCAGGAGGCGGAGGTCATGACACATGACACACGCACACTGCGCCTTGAGGGTATCGTGAACATCCCTTTGCAACTAACGATTGATCGGCTCACGTTCATTGGAGCTGGCTCGATGGTCTGCCTCAGATCAGCAAGAAGTACGTAAGCATGAATGCCCAGGAAGATACTCGGAGGATTAGACACGTGATGTGGCTACATCCTGTAGAAGCGCCGCAGCGACGGTAGTCTGCTTCCGTGATACCAGCGCCGACGCATCAAGGCACGGCGGAGAAGGCGCGCGTTCACTGATGTGAAGTTGCAAAGTGGTGGCTGCGCGCGAGCAGGGATTGTCACGCTAGCGGTTAGCTTGCATGCACGGCAACGGCGACCCAACAACGAATTTGCTCACAAACATTTAGTTCGAGTGACAATCAACCGTCAGCTTCGCAAACCCACCAACAGCTTCCAGATATCACCGCCGGCACACTACGCCGCTGTCCTGCTTCCGCCATGCCGGGCAGCGACCTTCGTATGGGTAAGTGGAGCATTGACAGTGACACCGCCTCATTCGTGGACGATGGCGGCCCAATCGTGCGGCAAGCGCCAGTCTTGGGGTCAAGTGCCTGGCGGCGAGCGAGCAGCGGCGGCGGCGCTGAGCAACGAGCGGGCAGCGAGCAAGGGCGGCGCAGTGCTTCGGCAGCACAAGATACGCCTCGAGTGAAGCCGATCCCGGGCGAGTTGCTACAGAGGCTGCTCAGAGCGACTGTGGATGAGAGACGTCGTCTCAAGGAAGAGGCGGAAGCGGCAAAGGCAAAGGCACAGACAGAGGCCGAGTCAGCAGCAGCGAAGGCGAGCATTGCAGCAGGTCCTCAAGTGGCAAGAGTCAAGTCTGCGAGGCCGAGGTCTGAAGGCTTCTATGTCTCCGAGTGCCTGAGGCGCGAAGCCGTGGAAGTGAAGAAGACCGACCAGAAGGACTCTCCCGCCACGCATGTCTCCAAAAGCAGCGTGACCAACTCCGCACACAAACAGTCTTCAGTGAGCGTAGATGAACGCGACGCAGCTGCGAGAGTTGCTGCAGCAGCGCTCATGTGTGGCGCTCGTGCTGCACACCCACCTGAAGATCCCCTCACTTTTCGATCACCTTCAGTCAGCTCGAAATCGTCAAGACCATCGACCAAGGTCTCGCAGGTCATGTCCATACCATTGGAGGCCCCATCAACGCCCGCCACGTCCATTCATTCAGAGTCCACCGGGTCAGCTTCCATGCTCAGTCTCGAGGGAGTCAGTGAGGCATGGATTGGTGAGGCTACCCAAGTTGCTGTATTGACAGACGACGCGCCGAAGCTGGTTTCAATACACGGCTTGAAAAAATCGTATACCCAACAGGATGAAGGATGGGAAGAAATCAAGCCATCTGAGCAACCAAGCTCGAAGCACTCGACAAGGCCGTCACTGGTCGCCCCTCGTGACGCTGGGTCCGAAGCTGATCTTCGCTCACAGCCCGATTGGGAAGAGATCTCACCGGGCCACACCCACGCCATGTACTCGAAGCCACCGACTGAGCTGAAAGGCACGGAGTCTAGACGTGGCACCGCAACAGCCTTTTTGCGTTCACACGGCGGGTCTACACAACTTCGAGACAGTCAGCTCTCTCCTCATCACGCCTTCCAGGCGCCGAAGCCAGGCATAAATCCACGCCTCGTGTCTGTCAACGGCGGCAAAGCCGTCGAAATGGAGTGGAATGGTTTCACTTCTGAGAATTCTAGATCCAACAGTCTTGCTGCGGAAAATCTGTTCAATATTCCTCCCGTAGAAGGACGCGAGTCTGCGAGTTCCAACGGCGGGGAAAGCCACCTCTCACGTAGGATCGAGTCAAAAGGCTCCACTGTTGACGAAGAGAAGTCGTTGAAGCAGATCTCCGGATACAGTGACCAGGCACCGACAGTGGATCGACTGGATCCACCTCGAAGCGCCAGCGCCAGAACTTCCTCACTACGTAGCTTCGAAGGCATCGGAGATGGACTGGTCCAGGAAGCCTCTAAAGGACGACAGTCTTACACTTCGCGAAATCAATCACGTGCTCGCCGCATCTCATCCATCTCATACGGCACAAGCGGCCCAGGGTGGGAGGAGCGAGCGACCACCAAAGGTAAGGTCGTGGAAAGCATGATAACTCGGTGTTCGACATATGGCGGGACTCAACTCGGCCAAACATATGCTACCGTTGGCTGGCCAGACGAAGGGCGTGAAGATGGTTCAAAAGGGTCATCGGAACATTCCGGTCATCCCTCTGTTCGCGATTGGGCAGCGGACAAGCTCTCAAGCATGAAGAGCAAGCTCGCTGGCATGCAAAGCCACCGCGCATACCATCAAACTGCTTCATCGGCGTCAGAACATAGAAAGACTGAGAAGTTCTACTCGGATAGAAGTCCTGTCGAAAAGAAGAAAGAATCGGGCCACTCGAAGACTTCCACTTCGAACGCATGCGGACGATATAGGTCGCGAACCAGCGATGCCATTCCTGCAGCAGAAGACTCCAATGACCGTCAGCCGACCGTTTTCGCCGGCAGAGGCTGGATCTCTCCTCATCCCCTCAGCCGGTCGTCATCCGAGTATGCAGGACCTCCGCAGTCGAAGATTATGTTACCAGGCGAAGCATTCCCGTGTGGCGCGACTATGTCCTATAAGGAATGGAAAGAAGTGCAGGAACGCGGCATGAGAGAGCATCGCAATTTCTCCCCTACCGAGACCGAGCAGACTAGACATCGGCGACAACATAGCCGCTATAGGTTCGCTGGCTGGGCTGCGCATTCTTCAGATGGTTATCGCTTCGAGCGAGACGACACACCGAAGTCAAATTCCGAGCATACAGGCGTGGCAAGCAATTATCGTGCTCCTACAGTCGACAGTGAGCATAGCACTGAAGCTCTGCTGACCGACGAGAAGCCACCAACTTTGCGAAGTGACATGCTGAAAGACGACCGTACTGTCGACGATGGCTACTACGAAAGCCCTCGCAGCAGCGAGTACATGCAGGGCGGGCGTAGTCGATATCATCGGGTGCAGACTCTATCACAGCAGTCAGAGATTAGGCCGGCTTCCACGCAGGCCTACGACGGATTGGACGCTACTGGGAGCTCTGGAAGAAGCTCCAAGCGCAACTCTCGACACAGTTCAGCACGTCACTCGAAGCACAGTTCGAAACATCATTCCAAGCAGAGCTCGAAGCACTCGTTCCATCGCGGCCCAAATGACGACTCTGAGCACAACTCGAAGCACGGCTCGAAGCAGTCGTCAGAGCGTGGCTCAAGACACCAATCTGAGCATGACTCGAAGCGATCCTCGCTTCACGAGTCCAAGCACCTTGGCTCTCATCGCCACTCCCACCGCAGTTCGAAGCACAGCTCGCATCGTGGTGCCGAGCACGATTCACGCAAGAGCTCTCATCGTAGATCTCAGCATGCCTCGAATCGCAGCTCCAGCATCAGGGAGCGCGATATAGAAGTGATGGAGGAGGGACGAATTGTCCGTAGTGCAGTGCCAGAAAACGACGGCACTACTACTGACATGCGTGGTGATTGGTCCGAGCGCAGCGAGCTCTCTCAAGCTCCTACATCTCAACTCTACCTCAATCGGTACCGCAGCAGCCCGGTGCCATCTACCGAGGATGGCGGTGATTGGTAGCCAGCGACCAGCAGATATTGGGTTTGGCATGATCGGTAGATAGTCCATAGTTGTCTTCATGACTCAATCAAGCTTGTCCTTTCAAAACCTTCGCATTCGCATGGATCGTGGTTGATGCGGTCCACAAAGCAGAGTAATGGCGGGCCCTACCACTTTATCAGACGGTGTCTCCCGCAAGATTACACCAACTCCTCCAATATGTTCTCCAGCTCCTCCCTCTTGAACGGAACGATCAGCCTCTCTGTTCCCATGGCATCCTTTCTACTCTCCACGATCTGATGATCATGGAACTCCTTCAGGAGCGTTCTGAAATTGACTTCACTCGAACAAACGAATTCCTCCACGGCTTTATGGTATAGAGTCCTATACTCCACTCCGGCCACGGCCTGCTGTACCTTCTTCGGCGTAGCTTTCTTCGCCTTCTTCGGTGGTCGTCCGCGTCCTCTTCGTGAAGGTGTATCATTATTAGCCAGTTCTTCGTCCTCCAGGCCGATGATGTCTTCATCTTCGGAATATGCGGCATCTAGCTCTATGTCTGCCAAAGCGAGTTGTTCTGCCACGAGGATTCGGAAGAGGTTCCGAGCGTTCTCGGGGAGTGATTTGAGGACGTAGGTGACGCCGTCTTTACCGCCGAGTCTGCGGCTTGAGCGGCCAAGAAGAGCGTTGACGTCTTCGACGACTTCCAGTTCGAAGGTGTAAGGCTCGAAGGTTGTGGTGTCGTGGAAGAGGAAGCGGAGCTGGGTTGTTTGGGAGATGTCCCAGAGGAGCGGGAAGTTCGGGGTGTCGCAGGAGGCGATGAGGGAGATCGAGGGATGGGAGGCCAGGGTGGCTAGGGTTTGTTGGGTGCTGCCTTTACGGAGGTTGCTGTGGTCGAGAGAATGGATGATTAGGACAACGCGGCTTTCTGGGGGAGAATCGGTCAGTGTCGCGAGGAGGAGGTCGAGGAGTGCTGGTGTTTGCGCTGGTAGTTTCGCATTTTTGGGCACGATAACACCAGCAACAGTTCCGAGGACATCTCGGATCGTGAGGCCAGGTGAGTAGCCGTTGACGATGACGATTTTGGGAGGACTCTCGGCCTGCTCATAGAGGTGTGTTGCAAAGGACATGATGAGGTTTCGTTTTGAGCCGTAGCCATACATGCAGAGGTTGAAGCCTTCTTCGAGTTCGAAGATCCATTGGTTAAAAGCACGCTTATGTAGCTGCTTCAATCGTTCAATATCTGGTGCATGAGGATCTTTGTACGCATTGATGTGTGCGAAGTAGTCCTCGTGGTTAAGCAGGAGCTGTGGGGGCAAGGTATTGGCTGAGGTCTTGTTACCACCTGCGCGATTCTGGAAGAAGTACAGCTCGTGCGGCGGCAAATCCGGTGGTGGGCTTGGTGTTCGCTCTCGCCTCTTTAGTCTGGGTCTTCCTCGTGGTCTGCTCGTCTTCGAAGGTGTGTCTGGTGCTGATGTAGTGTCGATGTCCATCCCATCCTCGTCGTCTTCTTCTTTATCTTGGCCCAATATGGCCTGCGCCACTGCTTCATCTCGCTCGTCCTGCTGATCTTCGCTGTCATCGGCTTCTACGATCTGTTTCTGCAAAGTTCGCTGGCTCTTTCTACGAGCTGATCGATCATTGCGAGCGGCGGCAGTCGGAGTCTCTTCGTCCTCACCATCGGCATCTTCCGGTTCTCCCTCCGACGTCGCGAACAGGACTTTCCGCAAAGAGCTTGGAGTCGCATCTACACTCTTCAAGCCATTTGCTCTCGATGGCGTAGCATCTTTGAGTATTCCCTTCCGTCGCGAGGGTGTTTCTGCAGGACTTGGGCCTGCTGTATCGGCGTCGCTGCCACTTCTCCTCAAGCTCTTTCTCGGCGTGAGATCCTCATCTTCCAGCGCTTCATCCGCCTTTCGTCTCCTCGGCATGTTGTCTGTCGAGATCGCACTGACCTAGAAATTGATTAAGAGAGACGCGTCGATGGTTGAAGCAGACGCGCTCGAGCATCGACCCTTACTGGAGAGTGGGGAACCTCGACCCCGTTCAGTGCTCTTCCCCCCCCCCCTCTTCCGCTTTTGAGCCATCAACATTGCACGACAACAGCGACACCGTCAAGATGCTGTCCGGCATACTCCTCTTCAACCAAAAGGGCGAGCTCCTCATCCTCCGCGCCTTCCGCCAGGACATGCGGCCTCGTCTCGCCGATGTCTTCCGCATCCAGGTCATCTCCAATCCCCAAATCCGGTCTCCCATCCTCACCCTCGGCAGCACTACCTTCTCCCATATCAAGTCCGAGAACATCTACATCGTTGGCGTCAGCAAAGGAAATGTCAACTCTGCTCTGGTGTTCGAGTTCCTGTACAAGCTGGCCGGCTTAGGGAAGTCATATTTCGGACGCTTCGATGAGGAAGCTGTGAAGAGCAACTTTGTTATGGTGTATGAGTTGCTGGACGAGATCTTGGATTTTGGGTATCCGCAGAACACCGAGACCGAGACGTTGAAGATGTATATCACGACTGAAGGTGTAAAATCGGAACGAGCGCTCGAGGACAGCAGCAAGATTACGATGCAGGCCACGGGAGCATTGAGCTGGAGGAGAGAAGGCATCAAATATCGCAAAAACGAGGCTTTCGTGGATGTCATCGAGGATGTCAATTTGTTGGTGAGCGCCAGTGGAACAGTGCTCAGAGCTGACGTCAATGGTGCTATCGAGATGAGAGCATATCTTTCCGGGACACCAGAATGCAAGTTTGGTCTCAATGATGCCTTGACGCTTGGAAGTCATGCTGGAGCATTGGATACGGCAGGACCGACCGGCAACCTATTCGGGAACAAAGCCACGAAGGCAGCAGCAGGAAGTGTCACATTGGAAGACGTGAGCCTGCACCAGTGCGTGAAGCTCAGCTCTTTCACGCAAGATCGGACGATATCTTTTATACCGCCCGATGGCTCCTTCCAGCTCATGAGCTATAGATGCTCCGAAAACGTCAACCTTCCTTTCAAAGTCCAGGTCATTGTGAACGAGATCGGCAGAAGTAAGGTCGAATACAGCATTGCAATTCGAGCCAACTATGGTGCGAAACTGTTTGCGACGAACGTGGTAGTGCGGATACCTACACCTTTGAATACAGCGAGCACGACACACCGAACATCTCAAGGCAAGGCGAAATACGTTCCTAGTGAGAATGTGATCGAATGGAAGATCGCACGCTTTACTGGCCAGAGCGAGTTCGTGTTGTCAGCAGAGGCAGAGCTGTCAGCGATGACTACCCACAAAGCTTGGAGCAGGCCTCCGCTGAGCATGCAGTTCAGCTTGCTAATGTTTACAAGCTCGGGTCTGCTGGTCAGATATCTGAAGGTGTTTGAAAAGAGCAATTACAGCAGTGTGAAGTGGGTGCGATACATGACGAGAGCGGGTAGCTACGAGATCCGATTTTGAAGAGCCTGGTCACAACACTAAGATATCCATATACCAGGCCAATAATGCGCGACTGCATTGACAGATCTGGCTATCTGCCATTGATGCTTTCCGGCGACATGAATGTTGCACAGTTCATGTGAACTCGCAACCAGCTCAGTACGGTACATGACCGCTGCCTGACTCCTCAGTCTCAGGCTCTCAGCATGTGGTGATGAGCTCTCGATCACTTCAGTCGGCCACTGCTCCAGAAGCTGTAGCCACTTTATGCGCATTTGCACTGATTCCACAACTCGACTATCAACCTCAACATTGCCAAGCTGCGACAGTACGATCGCGCATACCGTTTAGTGCATCCGCTGTAGTGCATACCACCCACGATGCGGACTACCGGTATACCAAAGTTGTCGAAGTGCGAAGTGTGCCGAAAGATGGGTAGCCAGCGATGCCATGCTCGAAACCATCCTACGTGGGTAGATCCAGTTGAGATTTCCGACGATCATGACGATGACGAGTACAGCGAGGAAGAGATGCCACCACCAAAGAAACGCAGACGCATTGCAGACTCGGACGACGAGGATGATGAAGTTCCCGAGCCCTCAAGTGTCATGCTGTCAGGCACGACACCTACTGTCAAGTATATATCCAGCTCAGCCGGAGCTCGAACCGACGAGATCAAATCGGCACCAGAAGATTAGTCACCAGCTAAATCTCGGGTGACCGAATCAGCCAACCCGATTGCTGTAGCAGGCGACGTTACTTCATCTCTTGCACAATCCAACGTTACCTGGACACCAATGCCACCGCCTGTTATAGACGCCAGTGTCAATTAATCACCAACCCTGCCACTCTCTCTAGCTTCAAACCATGTCAATCCGCCAGTAATAGCACCAGAAAGTCCGAATATCAAGCTGGAGGGTGTCGCCACGATCGAACAAGCCGCGCGGTTGCCGCCGTCTGCAAGACGTGCGAGCACCCCCGCCGCAGGTATCTCAGTTGGGGCCGCGGCCTCAACGGGCCCCCAGCAAACCACGGATATTGAGGAGGAGATAATCAACCCCGATGCGGCCAACGAAGCACATGCGAATACTAAGCTTCGTAGTGAGTCAAGTGAGCAAATTCAGCAGCTTGACAGTATGCATGTCACTATAGAGACGTCTTTCCACACGATGACAGACAACACCAACATCATGACCGAATTACCAGCACTACCAACAGTCTTCAACAGCCATGTTGCCATTATCGTTCGAGCGATCCACTGCACGGAAAAGGAGACAAGAAGATATCTTCAGGCTGCAAACGGAAGCTTGCAAGAAGCTATGCGCCTGATCTTCACCCCTGAGCCACCCATCTTTGAAGAGACGAAGGAAGAACCCCGCTCAAGAACACTCTTGCACGAAGCTATCGAAGCGCACACCGCGCAGCTACGGGTGAGCATGCGCATACTCGACTTGTTCACCAGCATACTGACAGCTCTTAGAAACTCAAAATACGCAGAAGCGGCGATGTGGTGATCATACTTGACGTCAACGACCTTTCGCGGACATGCCGCGTGCAGTCTGACGACTTTGCTGAGGGTTCACCTGCTCTTGCTGGCCTTGTTTCTCAGGAGGACCACACCAGGGCAAATAGCGTTCAATACTTGCTCATACTTACAGCATTATCGCCTGGACAAGTACCCCAGCTGAAACGTTTCAGCACTGATACCTTGCGAGGCGATGACAAGCTTGGTGAGTGTTGCGCGCTGGGCACGCCGACCACGCCACCATCGGGCACTACCGAAAAGGCTGCGACAATAGAGTGTGTAGAAAGCGTACAAGATCAGGAGGGACACAAGGTGACGCTTGAAGACAGAGCGGCCAGCGTGCCCGAGACTGCAGCGAAGCGAGATTCAGTTGCTTTTTCCTCCTGTCGAAGACTGGGTCGGCGCATATGAGTCCCGTGTTTCGCATTATCGCACACTTCAATGCAAAACTTTCAAGGCATCCCACAATACGACATCACGCAAGCACTTTCAAAGATTGAGCTCATTGCGCGAATCGTTGAGCACTACGGCCTAGCAGGCCCGGATGCGCCCATCACCAGACAGCTTGACAGCGTGTTCAGCAGGTACCTCAACAGGCACCAATTGTGGCAAGCCATCGCTAGAGATGCAGCACGATGGCTAATCCTCAGTGTCCGTTTGCAGAGCAGGCTCGTCTACTGCGAGGCGTTCGTACACGTGGCTGGTGCTTCACCAGCCTGGCCATGGCCTACTGCCTTTGGCACAGTACATGCAGCTGTGCCATCTACCGTGTACGATGCCGTGATGGCAAAGGCTCAACAGCTCAAGTATACGCGTCTCGAAATCGATGGTAAACTGTGCTTTATCACGATCATGGGGACTGACAAGCAAGGTCGTGGCGTGTCAGTTGCGGTTCCTGCCAATCAATACATCAGGCCAGCGTCTTACAGCTGCGTCAATTTCTGGCGTGATTGGCTCAGTACTCATCTCCAATACCCTGGACAATGGCATCACTGGCAAACCTGACATCAATGCTGTGGTTGTAGCACAGTATACACCGTATATAGCTAATGACAAGCTACACCTACACCTACTGCTCCTTCTTGATTTCAACCACGGCAGATTTCCCTCCCTCCTTCCTCACTGCAATAGGAAACAACAATTTCCAGCACACCAATCCAAACCCTAACAGAACAGCCGCCATCGTCCCCAACGGCACCCACTGCTCCCACGTCCCTGCAGGATCCAACACGGGCACAGCCAACTTCTCGACTAATCTCTCCCCCTCAGGCGGCACATGATAAAACATGGTCCTCGGCCCGAAAAGCCCATCATACCCTAAGTTGACCCGATCAAACGGATTCGTCCCCATCTTGAGTCCATTTTCCGCCTCGCACGCCCAAAACACCACGGGCCACGGTACAGGCAGTAGGCCATGGCCGGACGCTGTCGCAGTGCCGGTGGCGTTGATGTAGCGAAGATGGGTTGGGATTGTGACTGTGCCATTCGTTGGGGCGAGAGAGAAGAGGGCTGCGGAACCCCAGGTTGACACTGCCCAATCGGGGGCTTCGAGGTCTTGTTCGCCGGAAATGGCGTGCAGGGCGAGGAGGTTGTGGGAGCGGAGGAAGAGGGGGTCAGTGAAGGCGTACTTGTCGAGGAAGAGGGTGGAGGGGAGGGTCCAGTAGGCGTGGAGCGCGCAGGAGGTTTTGGGAGGGGGCGATACGCCATGGGGGAAAGTCAGGGCGAGTTTG
The DNA here is from genome assembly GCA_000504385.2 of Exutisphaerella laricina CBS 326.52. Lineage (NCBI taxonomy): Eukaryota > Fungi > Ascomycota > Dothideomycetes > Mycosphaerellales > Mycosphaerellaceae > Exutisphaerella > Exutisphaerella laricina. Next base: position 65,476 of record AWYE02000132.1, on the reverse strand, counting down.
GGGTGCAGGCCGGTGGGCTGGAGGAATTGTGCAGAGTAGGTTGTGGGATCGGTGGGAGGGAGGGGATGGTGGCGGGAGGGGAAGGAGAAGATGGTTGGCTTTGGGGTGGAGTCTTCGCCGATTGTCGTCAGGAAGCCGGAGAGGGAGAGTTCTTCTGGTTCTTCTGCGGGTTCCGGGGAGAGGATACCGATCTCGAGGCGGTCGTCTGGCTCCAGTTTGCCGGAGCTGATGCCTTCTCGAGCGCTTCCTGGTGGCCACAAGATTGTGATCGTTACGGCGTGGCTGATGACATCGAAGTCGTAGTCTACGTATGCTGCTGTAGAGGCTTGACCCATGATTTTGCACAGTGCGTACAACGAGACATGATCGGATACCTCTTCGCAGATATACGATCTGAGTAGTCTTGATATTTCCAGCAAGCTGAAAGGGCCATGGTAAAACTGGAAGGTCGAAGAGCTGGCGAATCGTTCCGACAGTATCGGAGGCTTGCTGAAGGAGCTGGAAATAGCCGAGCACTTGATAGCCTCACCGAGCAGGCTCTTGAGGGTAGAACACAACTTTGTCTCCACTTTGTCGTCCCTTTGCTTTAATGGTGTGAAGAATGCATGTAGTCCGGGGGAAATGCGAGATACTGCTGGCGAAAAAGTGGCATCAACTCGCCACGATGCAATGCGGAGGTGAAGTTCGTGAAAGTCTTTCAAGATGGACTGCAACTAGCATGACTATCAATACTGGTTGCTGTCGAGCATACATGTCAGGATATGGCGAACCTCGTCCGGTAGCTCGTTGTACCCAAGCGTGATTCGTCTCTCCTCTGCTGCGTTGTGAGCTTGGGCATAGCTGAGTTCTGTATCATCGAGCGTGATGTCGGCGGGGTCGACGCCTGTTCCGTTTGGCAGCAGGTATGTTATGCGTTGTCTCATGTTGTTGTGATTATTATTGTCGTTATTGTCGTTATTCTTGCTATTGTTATGATTATTGTTGTGGTCAAGACGTGCGTGTACAGTAGTGTGTCCAGGCATATACATACATACATATGTAGCTTTAGAGAAGGGTCGTCACAGCGCAGGGGACGCATACTAGCGTGACGATTAAGCGAGCCACTCACGAGACGACAACAGCATCTTACGGTGCAATAACAGTCAGCAACGACAACGAAGGGCATCATATTGTTATGAGGTTGACGTTCACTGCGGACTCTGCTTCACTAGTAGTTCGATATTGCACCTTCGCTCTCATCTTCCTGTACTCATCCTGCGTGATCGGCTGATACTTGGCCGGATTGTCCGCGTTTGCGCACGCCGGCAGACACTCCACTAAGCTCTCCGGATCTGCCGATACGAAGTATGGGATGCTGTAACGAGCTCGTGTCAGACGCTGCGTGCCTGCAAAGCGATCAGACAGCGGCGGCAGCGTCACCCGATGCACCGTCGACTTCAACAAGTCGTTGCTCCACCGCATCAAAAGGTCTCCCACATTCATCACGCACGCTCCTTTCAATGGCGTGGCCGGCACGAATGTGCCTGGCATCGTCGGATGTTCGACCTCTAGTCCGCCACAGTCGTCTTGGAACAACATTGTGATTGAGCCCCAGTCGCTATGTGCGCTGATCCGGGCTACCCTGCCTTCCTCCATATCTGCTGCTGGCACGGCAGGATAGTGCAGCAGACGGAGCTGGTTGTTATGGCCACTGTGGAACCTGATCAGGTAGTCTGGATCGGCAAGACCAATGCCCAACGCCATGGCCCGGAGGATGTTTTGGGCGACGTGATTGCATTCCCAGTAGAATTGCGTAGTAAAGGAGCGAAAGCCGGGCAACGTCTTTTCCGGAAGCCATACGTTGGGCTGCAGCGGATTGGCCTCGCTTCCTACTTCATATGATTCTTTGCAGTCAACGACGTTACGAAGCTGCTCGCCAACACTGTCGTCGCCATCCATGTATTGCGAGACTTTCTCAAGCCCTGGAGGAGAATAGCCGCGGTGGACATCGGGCCCTGGAGGATGTGGCGCTTGCATCTTGTCCCTATGTGCCAAGGCGAAGAGGCGTTTGGATGTATCGAAGGCTTGGTCTAGCAGGTCTTGACGCAGGCCATGGTTGATGATGTACACGAAGCCAACTGAGCGACACGCTGAGATCAGCTCTTTGGCGACTGCGAGGCGTTCCTCGGAGCTGCCGTTCCATCTGGCAAAGTCGATTATGGGGATTGCGGATGGGGCATCTTGGGCAGATTCTCGCTGCATTGAGCCCATCGTGATGTTCTTGGAGAATCACCCGTGTAATTACTCGGAAGCTCTGTCTCGTGACATTGTACTTCCTTCCCAGCCGCAAATGCGCAGTCGCAGGCCGCAGGGGAGGGGATCTGATCAGGACGCCCGCCCGTTTAACGTTACCTGCTGATAGGCGAGCACTATCTCCGCAGCACAAACCCTGCCCCATGGTGCGGGCGGGGGGCCAGCTCGAAGGATTGTAGTGGGGCTCCGCTGGCCTCGTCCGTGGAACATGGCACTGCGCTGTCTGATATCACCACGGTCCATCATCAACAGCTTTATCGTCAACCCGGTCATCTAAGCGAGCGCCGGCGGCCAACATGTCGAGCCTTCGAATCTGCCGTGCAACGCCTATGCTGGAACGCACAGCTGGGGAAATAGATCTATCGAGGCTTTGCCAGCACCACCCGAATCTTGCTGACAACGGACAAGTTGGCTCCATCCCGTCGTCAACAACCAATACACTCATAGCCCGACCGAAATCCATCCTTTTTGGAGTAGTAGCGCGCGACAGGCACACCTCTCTCCGAGGCTGTCTCCCAGGACCCAGCGACGCAACGTGCGGCAAACAACCGTGAAGGCAAGGCCAGCTCACAGCATTCCAAAGTCCGCTTGGCCTCCCTCTCTCTCTCTCTCCATATCTCGCTAGATCAGCGCATACTGCTTGTCGCGCAAGACTCTCGCCATGGCTTCGGAACAGCCGTCCTCCCGCTTCCACTACTGGTCCCAACGCCTCGAATGCCCCGTTGACCAAGACGCCGGCTACCATAACACCTTCTGGTGCAACCGAGATTTGATCCCCATTCCCCCTTCCCGCCGTACCTGGTCCTGGCAAGGCTACGCGGGCTACTGGGTCATCACGGGCATCAACACCACAGCCTGGACATTCGGCTCCTCACTCCTCTCCCTAGGCCTCAGCGTGCCCCAAGCCATGGGCGTCTCGGTCGGCTGCGCGCTGTTGACGGCGATTTTGGCCGTGCTGGCCGGATGGGCTGGCAGCCACCAGCATGTAGGCTTCACGGTGCTTTGTAGGAGTTCTTGGGGCATGAGAGGGGCCTTTTGGCCGGTGCTGAATCGGATTATGACGGCGATCATTTGGCTTGGGATTCAGATGTATTGGGGTAATAATGCCATTGTTATAGAGAAGCCATCTATAAGACCTCCTGAGATACTTGGAAGGCATATGGCTTCTCATCCCCTAACCCTACCCTACTTTCTGAGACACCCACAGGCTAACATATATGACTCTTCTAGGTGGGCAGGCGGTGAAGATCATCTTGGGCGCGGTAGGTTTTTTTTATATTCTCGCCGCCCGATACGTTGCAGACGGGGAGGAGGGGGCTGACTCTGACGCCGAATAGCTGATTGGGCCGAAGTGGGTGTTCTTGAGAAATACGTTGCCGGCGAACGCGAATATCGATACGGCGAGTCTGATTTCGTTCTTTGTGTTTGCGGCAATCTTTTTGCCTTGTTTGTACGTGCCGCCGGAGAGGCTGCAGATGCCGCTGCGGGTGACGTTTGTAATGATTACGTTGACGATGTTCGGGATCTTGGGGTGGGCCATTGGGAAGAATGGCGGAGCAGGCCCACTGCTGCATACGCCCTCAACTGCGCATGGAAGTTCGTTGACGTGGGCAGCTCTGTTCGGGCTGCAGTCTCTGGTCGGGTCGCAAGCCTCCGGGTGTCTTGGTCAAAGTGACTGGACGAGATATGCGGGATCGCCGCGCGCTGCACTCTTTGGTCAGCTGGTAACGGCCCCCATTACAATCTCCATCACAGCCATCTGCGGGCTTCTGATCACCTCCGCAACGCAACAGATCTACGACGTATACCTCTGGAACCCTTTCGAGCTTCTATTGCACATTCAGCAGACATCCCTCACAGCGAGCGCCCGCGCAGGCACCTTCTTCGCAGGTCTCGGCTTCCTAGCAAGCCAAATGGCGCTGTGCATCATCTTGAACTGCGTGTCAGCTGGCATGGACCTTGCAGCACTGTGCCCGAAGTGGATCAACATTCGTCGAGGATGCTACCTAGTGTCCATCATCAGCATCGCCATCTGTCCCTGGCAATACGTGACGCAACCTACGACATTCATCACCGTGCTGAGCGGTTGGAGTGTCTTCTTATCACCCATGACCGGCCTCGTAGTCAGCGACTACTTCCTCGTTCGAGGACGAGAATATCATCTCGGCGACTTGTATACCGGCAACAGCTCAAGCGCATACTGGTACACAGCAGGCTTCAATTGGCGCGGTTTCCTGGCCTGGGCGATGGGAATCTGGCCAGTGCTACCTGGCTTCGTGAGAGCTATAAAGCAGACCAGCTCGAACAATGGCTGGGATCGTATCTACCAGGTGAGTTCAGACTTCCATAGTACTTGCTCTTGTGATGCTGACATTTGCAATGCAGGTCACATACTTCTATGGCTTCTTTTCGGCGCTGCTGTTATATTGGGTGCTGCACAACCTGTTCCCGGCGCCACGCCAGACCGGGTCTTCACCTTTCGTGTTGACTGAGCACGTCCAACTGATACATTCCGCGGACAGCGATTCGAGTAATAATGTTGAGGCTGTTGATGCTGAGCCTGCGAAGATGATGTAGCCTTAGCAAATCGATGTCGGTTACTCTCGTTATCATTACATTTACACTATGCCATGACTCTATATGATGCTGTCAGTGTAGGTCGCCGTCCAACGAGTATGCGAGCGATGGTAATGCTGTACAAATGTCGCCCACATTCGCAGTCATGCAAACCTGCTCCTTGCGGCTTATTCGACGGACACGAATATCCACTTCTTGTCCGCCTTGCCCTTGCCAACCTGTGCGAACTGCGAGCTCAGGGTCTCCCTGATAACATCATTGGTCATCTTCGGGAATCTATATGCTTGTTAGTGCACCATACGCAGGCATGAATGTCAGGACGACCTTACCTCGTTTTCAGTCCCTTCTGCAAGTCGAGCTTCCCCAGCGGGCTGCCCACGACAGCTTCCTTGAACTCCTCAAGATCTTCTTTGCTGAGCGTCTTCGGAGCTGGCTTAGGGCCGCGCTTAGCACCCTGAAGTGCCCCGGCACTCGTGATGGGGCCCTTCTCGCCCTGCTTCGCTCCAATGAGGTCGTGCTCCTTTTCTAGACTGCCGTTGCCGCTCAGACGTGGTTGCAGTGGTGCCCTTGGGGGAGCCATCGATATTGTAGGCCGATCATTCACGAGTAGGCCAGGTGTTTGCGCTGATGCTGGTGGCAGGCTCACCTCCCAGTACGCCGTCGAAAATGGGTCGATCATCTGGCCCTCGAGCTGAGGTAGGAGTAACCCCATACTCATGCCCTGCATCTCTGCCGGCTGCTCCTTCTTCTCGATACTTTCAACCACCGAGATTCTGCCAGCCTCGTCTGCCCAGCATAATCCAGTGCTTTGGGGTAAAAGCTCCTCGCCCGGGACCATCTTCCTCCTAGTCTTTGCCGTGTCGTCTTCGTCGTCCAGAAAGCCTTCATCATCGGCGTCTGCTTGGCTGTCTACTTCATCTTCCTCGTCCGACAAAACTTCTTCATCGCCTTCCTCAGGCTCTTCCCATTCTGCTTCGCTGTCGTAGTCGTAGTTCGTGTCTGGTCGTGCACGTGTGAAAGGATTTCGTTGTGCCTTGCGTTTCGTTCTCGGCGAATGAATCTTGTTGTATGTGCCACAGTAAGCAGGACGAACATCCTCAGCGAAGTGTAAGAGCTTCTTCGGCAGATCACGAAGCAGCTCGACAGCTGGCTGTAATTTCGCGTCCTCTGTAAGGTCAATCGGCAGTTGCGACGTGCCTTGTATCCTGTCCACGATCTCTCGAGTAGGTGGAAGATTTAAGCCTCGTTGCATATCGCGCTGGTGCAAGAAGTAGTGTTTAAGATGGGCACGGCCCTCGTACGAGCTGATCATGCCCAGATCGTACTGCTCCCGCAGTGAAGGTGCCTTCAGCTCGCGATCGAAGGCATGTTGTTCTTCTTCGGACGACTCGAGGCGTATTGGTGCCATCTTGCTGTGTGTCTGTAGCTGAAATGGCAGGAATGCACGACAATAAGGGGAAATAGATGGCTTCTTCGCGGACATTGGCGGAGGAGTGCCCTTGATCGGAGAGGCAATGGTGTCTGCGACTTCGTCATAGCGCTCTAGAGACAACGATCGACGCCTAGCTCGTGGTTGAATCTCGTGGACAGGAGTTGAGGTCTTTGCGGGTGTTGCTGGCTTTTGGAAGAAGGCACCCAAACGCATCTGTGAGCGCTCCTTCCTCAACTTTTCTTCCTCTTTTTCACGCTTCTTGGCCTCCCTCTCTTGGGTCTTGCATTCCTCCTCTAGCTCCTTCTCGCGCTTCTTGGCCTCCTTCTCTTCGGCTTTCCTCCGCTTCTCTTCGTCTTGAACGCGCTTAGCCTCTGCCTTCTGCTCGCTCTTCCTTCGCTTCTCTTCCTCCTGGACGCGCTTGTCTTCCTCCTTACGCGCTTTTGTAGCAGCTTTCTCGCGCTCTGCAGCCTCCTTGGCGCGTTGCTTCTCTAGCTTCTCAGATGGAGTCAGCTTCCGCTTCTTAGCTGGAGGAGGGCCCGAGGCAGAATCCAATGCTGTGAAGGGACTCGCGGTGATATCCCTGGTTGGAACCACCTCGTCGGAGACAACCTCGACCGTGCTGCTAAGTGCTGAGCTGCTCGGCGTTGGGGAGAGTTCTCGTGCGTGTTCTGGTTCTTGTTCTCCGTGATTCGTACTACCTCCAGGACTGGTGCCTCTCGAGTCGTCCGTGTCGGGAGGGGTCGGCATCATGAACTGTGTCCCCTTGAGGTTCAATGGCTTCTTGCCTGGTGACTCGTCCTCGGCTGCCCGCTTCTTCAGGATCGCGGCGGGAGGAGAAGATACAATGTCGTCCATGGATCCAGGAGAGTTCCAATTCCTTCTGGGTACAACATACAACACGCCGTCCATGAAACTGAGGCAACGATCGTGGATGTCTGTCGAAGGGACATGTACGCGACTGCCCTAGCGCGTCCGAGGGTCTCGACGCGTCAACCCGGGAGGCTTGGCAGGGGTGCATCGCTCCTTCTTAACATCAACATCCCAACATCCCAACATCCCAACATCTGTCGTCTTACATGACATCTTGAAAACATCAACACACGAAGTAATCGCCGATATGGCCGACGACTTCGAAGACCTCTTTGCAGAGGCATGTTTGCTCCCGGACTCTTCTCAGGGGTCTTTGATGGGCAATGCTGACCTCGCCTCCGCCGGAAACGCTGAGGCAGACCTTGTGAGCGACAGCCGAGCACATCACTCCGACTCCAGCAGCACGACTGCCATTGCGAGCATCGAGGCCGTCTTTGAGCACATGGCCGATGCGCTGCTTAACGACAAGCACGAGATCACGATCGCGCTGAAGATCCGGACGTCGCAGTCCAGAAGTGGCGTCGGTGGCGGTCATGCTCGCAGCCATCGGACGAAGTGCATTTCTTTCCCTGGAAGGTCGGCTGACGAGGCATGGCGGTTTGGTAAGAAGCGTCTATTGGCGATCGTGGTTGACGGCACTGAGACTTGCAGCGATGGTCATCCGGATTCTGGAGCTCCTGCATGAAGCTCTCTGCAATGATGTTGTGCTATCAAAAAGGTAACAGCGTCACTAAGTGAGGTTGGGCACTTTTCACTTACATTGCAGGGACATCTACTACCGCGATCCCGCACTATTTGGAAGTCAGTCACACGTGGACCGCTATGTGGATGACATTGCCCTCACCTTTGGTCTGTCGCGATCCGCCCTCAACGTGACGGCTGTGGCCAAAGGGCTGGTGGCAGGCGTGCTCGCCTTGTATCGCAAGGACGGCTCGGTCACGGACGTCAGCACTGATCGGGTTGGTGTTCTGGTCCCGAACCTCAAGGACGTACGTTCAGTTGACGTCAACGCCGTCAAATGGATCTTGGTGATCGAGAAAGAAGCAACATTTCGTGCCCTTGCCGCCAGCGCGTTCTGGGACAGGATCAGAAGTGAAGGTGTCATCCTCACTGGAAAGGGATACCCTGACCTCGCAAGTCGCGCTCTTCTGCATCTCCTAAGTACAGCGTCACCTCGAAACGGCTTCGCTTCGCCTGTCGTGTACGGACTGGCAGACTTCGATCCTGACGGCATCGCCATCCTGACAACCTACAAGCACGGTTCTGCCAGCTTAGCCCACGAGAACGACGGTCACTGTGTACCACATTTGCGCCGTCTCGGCCTCCTCAGCCAGCATCTCACACTCGGTCAAGGAGACACGCACGCCTCACAAGGTTTACTCAGAATGACTGCTCGAGATCGGAGGAAAGCTGTAAAGATGCTGGAAGAGCAGGGCGCCGATGCTGATGACAGTTTGCTCGTCAGGGCGGAGCTGCAACGCATGCTCATGCTTGACATGAAAGCTGAGCTGCAGCTACTGGACGCCATACCTGGAGGCATGCAAGACTTTCTCATGGTAGCGCTGGGTCATGCTCATATATGATACACACTCAGCTGATCACAATGTCTGACAAAGCTTGGACTCATCGTGACAGAGGCGTGGAGAAATGCTATGCTCGCGACAATGGCGAAGCGGTTCTACTTGCTCTTTCACTGCGAGCTTGTTGCAGTGGTATGAAGCGGGAGACAAGCACGCTGACTCGAACTGCTGGTGCACACGGGCAAGACGTAGACGTATCAAGTCCAGACTACGAAGCACTCCGCGCTGTATGTGACCTCGCCACAACCTTGCCAGTCTGTACTGCATAGTCTTTCGCCTTGCTATAGGCAGCAATCATGATGAAGTGGTAACGACGTCACCCGACTTTCCTACCGAAGAACACGAATTTTCAACTGAGACATGGGAGAAGACGCCTGACCTCAATGCGCTTTTCATTCTTCCAACGCCTATGCTACCCATCGGCGAGCCAGCACCCGAATCAACCACAAAACGATACTGAGCGATCCGCTCCTTCTTCTCGTTATGTGACTACTCGAACACTGGCAAGTGTTGAATCGTAGCCCAATTGCAAAAGCCCAAGTTTTCCCCTCCCATCGTCAGCTTTTGTACCAGACCTACTCGGCACATCCGCCGCTTGTTCGGTCACGTCCCACCACACTCGTGATGCCACTCCTATGCGGCTGCTCATCCAGTACTCAGGGAACCCCTGCTACTTCCTGGAGAGCTTAATCGGTACCTGCTTCGTTAGACCATTTACCAGCCACGCTTGGCCAGCTTGTCAGACTCTCCCATATGTCCACAGTTGATACCCACCATAGCCTCTCCAAGACCAATACTGACCTCAGCCAGCTTCTTCGGGTCTTTGTAGTGAGTCGTGGCCTGAACGATAGCCTTCGCACGCTTAGCCGCATCGCCAGACTTGAATATGCCAGAGCCGACGAACACGCCGTCGCAACCCATCTGCATCATTAGTGCGGCGTCGGCTGGTGTTGCGATACCGCCTGCGGCGAAGTTAACAACCGGGAGGCGCTTCTGGCGAGCGGTTTCTTTGAGCAGAGTGTAGTCACACTCGAGCTCGCGAGCCATTTGACGAAGCGTAGCATCATCGGCGGAGCTTGCACGGGCAATCTCTGCATTGACGGTCTGCATGTGTCGGACCTGTAATGATAAGAAACATGGTCAGTGCGTGCTCGCCTAGAGCGAGCGTCTTTCGCCCTATGAATTCTCACCGCCTCAACGACATCACCAGTTCCGGCCTCGCCCTTGGTTCGGATCATGGCTGCACCTTCGCTTATTCTTCTCAATGCCTCGCCGAGGTTACGGCATCCACAGACGAAAGGCGTGTTGTACTGGCTCTTGTCCACGTGGTTTGTTGGATCAGCTGGAGTCAGGACCTCGGATTCATCGATATAGTCAACGCCAATGGCCTGGAGGATCTGGCATTCGACAAAGTGTCCGATACGTGCTTTTGCCATGACCGGGATCGTTACGGCTCGCATAATCTCTTGGATCATGGCTGGATCAGACATGCGTGCTACGCCACCGTCCTTACGGATGTCAGCCGGGACACGCTCGAGGGCCATGACGGCGCAGGCACCAGCCTCTTCGGCAATACGTGCTTGCTCGGCATTGACAACGTCCATGATGACGCCACCCTTGAGCATTTGCGCGAGACCAGCTTTGACGGCGAAGGACGATTGCGGGTCGGCGGAGGAAAAGGCGGTCGTGGTCTTCTGGACAGTCGATGGATCTGGACCGGCGGTGGAGCCATTGGCGTGGCCGTTGGCAGGCAGCGGGCTTGCGTCCCTGTTCCTGTAACGGAAGGCGGATGGGCTGCGCTCTGACAAAGTGGTAGTACCGTTGGATGCCATAGTGAATGTGAGGAACACTGTCTCGTCAATGGGTACTAAGAGTGGTTGTGATTGTGAGGAGGCGACTTCTCGTTGTTGTTGTGGCGGGAGAGTGAGTCAAGATGGAGGAAAACGACGACTTGTACAATGCGAAGGGGTTGGGAAAGGATATTGCGGCGAGAGTCGGCGCGATCAAAGTGTAGTCGCGGAATAATGACTCTTCCCGAAGACGTCCCGAAGACGTGGGTGTGCCCAGATCGTGCAGGTGGGGTCGATTTGGCGGGGACGAGATGAACGGCCAGGATCGACGACACGTCATGTCTTTCGCGACATTCATACATTCCCCTCACTGACAATAATGTGAAGCATGCGGGAGAAGCCGACGGGAAAACATTCAGTATTTCCTCAGCTACACTGCATGTGTGTACTACTGTGTACTTCAGAACGGCGAGCTTGGCTGCCAGGATGTCCATCCTCTCCCCCTCGGCTGCCACGGCTCTCTGCGGACGACTCTGCTTTTCAGCACAAATATGTACGATGGCGGGGTTACAGACCGAGGGACTGGCCATATGCGAAGCAATCGAATAAGCTCTTGCAATCCTGTAAAAACAGTAGGTTACCACAGTGGTTGGCATACACGTAAGTACTTGATGCTTTCAGCTCTCGTACACTTCAGTATTGCACATCTTAGGATCCAGCAAGAGCAGCTCCAGCCCGAAGCGAACAACACAGCCGTCACTCTGATACTGTTTGGTTTTCAATATGTCTCAATTCTGGATCAGGGATGAGGATCTCCTCCCTCTCAAGGAGAAGGTGGTAGTCGTGACTGGCGGCTCTTCAGGCATAGGCCTAGCGACTGTAGAGTCCCTCCTTGACAATGGCGCCTACGTCGTCTCGGGGGACATGAAAGATCCGCCAAAAGCCCACGACAGACTGACCTTCCAGAAGACGAACGTCACCTCCTGGGACGAGCTGCGATCCCTCTTCAAGCTAGCACAAGACAAACACAATCGCATCGACCACGTCTTCTCCAACGCTGGCATCTCCGGCCGTGCAGACTACCTCTCCGACAAGTACGGCGATAACGGCGAACTGCAAGAGCCAACGTCTCTAGTCTACGACATCAATCTCCGGGGCATGATCAACACTTCCTACCTCGGCCTGCACTACATGCGGCACCAATCACCTCCAGGTGGCAGTATCGTCTGCACAGCCAGCGGCTCCTCATTCCAGCGATTCGGAGTTTGGGATTACGCCACGACTAAGCACGCCGTGCTGGGCTGGATGCGAGGTGCAATCCCGAACCTCGAAGCTCAAAAGCTTCCTATCCGGGTCAATTCCATCGGACCATCGTGGACTATCACTGGACTCGTACCCAAGGAGATTGTCGATGCTGCCGGCGTTCAAAGCCAGCCAGCTAGTGTAGTCGGGAGAAACGTGGCGTATCTGATGGCTGATGAGAGCAGAAATGGCGAATTCATCTACTCTTCTGGTGGAAGGTATTATGAGATTGAAAAGAGCTGTCTTCTGCCTGCAGCAGCAAAGGCGTGCGGTGTCGCCGAGGTCACGGTCAACGAGCAAGAAGCCTTTGCAAGGATTTCTAAGCTGGCACAGGACATGGGGTATAAGGAGGCCAACGCGAAAGAGGAAGCTGCTGGCCTGCCGACATAGAGATATCATTGATCTAGAGCAATGGGAGGTTTGATCGCGCCTCCAGGTGGCAAATCCTGTTTATTAATCATAATTTCTCTCTCCTACCATTCACAGCTCCCTCTGCTACCTTCATGGCGATGTTTTCGCTCTTAGTGGTCCGTGGCGGCACTCCCCGCTTTTTACGCCCTCAAATCTTCCTCGATCATCTCCGTCAGCGCCATAATCTTCTCCTCTTGCAATCTCCTCCCCGTCAACTGCAAACTGACCGGCAACCCATGACACAACTCCGGGTTATATGTTTGGGCAGTCTCTGTATCGAGCTCATTCAACCCCCTGAACTCCGTATTTTTTACATCTTTCTTCTTGTCCACATAGACCCCAGACGGGAAGCTCACAGAGCTGTAGTCCAGAATGTTGAACACACCAGTATACCCCACATGCTTAAAGTCTCCAGCCTTAGGAGCACCGGCATAAGGCGTCACGGGGCCGAGAATAGCATCCGGCTGGACCGATTCCCAACGATCCAGGTAGCGCTTCTGGAGGGCGGTGCGCTTCTTCTGTAATTGCCACAGATCGTAAACACCCATTTCCTTCGCGTCCGCGTAAGCCTGCATCTCAGGACGGAAAGGTTCGCCCACGGGTTCCAAGATGTTTTGTACTGACTTGCCTCCGTCGGCGAGGAAGAAAGACGCCAGAATGTCGGTAGCTTCAGCATGGTCTGTTTTTGGCCACTCAACGATTTCGTAGCCTTTCGATTTGAGCTTCTCGACAGTCTCGCGGAGGGCACGGTTCACGGGCGGTGTAGGCTGTATCATACCATTGTCGTAGAAGACGGCGATTTTGGGCTTCTTGCCCTCCTTTACGAGGGAGCTGTCTCGCCACGGGATCTCGATACATTTGGGATCCTTGAGCCAAGGTGCGGAGTTGGAGACATGTTCGGTGAAGAGACGGATGTCGGCTATGCTCCGCCCCATGGGCCCATGAACGCTGCCGACTGCTTCTTGACCAGCGAGACCTGAGCGAGCGTCGAAGTGAGGGAAGCGGCCAACAGAAGGGCGGATAGTGTAGATGCCAGTGCAGGCCGCTGGAATGCGTAAGGAGCCGCCAATGTCAGTCCCGACGCCTAGAGGGCTACCGCGTAGTGCTATGAGTGCTGACTCTCCTCCTGATGAACCGCCGGAAGTGGTCGCTCGATTCAGAGGATTGCTCGTGCGGCCGTAGCAGTTGTTGACAGTCTCGGCGATCATCATGGCAGTGGGGACATTCGTCTTGACGTACGGCACAGCTCCAAGGCTTTTAAGAACGCCGACGATGGTGCTCTCTTCGTTCATGGGGTCTAACGCCCAGCTGCAGAAACCGACGGAGCTGGGATAGCCGGGAATGTTGAAGTTGTCCTTGAGGGACACTGGCAGACCATGGAGAGGACCTGTGGCTTTGCCAGACTTCGCACGCTCTGCATCCAACTCCTTTGCACGCTTGATGGCATCGTCAAACATGATTACAGTGAGGCAATTCGTCTGCTATGGTCAGCGATTGTGGCGACGAAGTAGAGGCAGAAAACCATACAAGCTGGTGTGCGATCGCAGCTCGCTTGCAGAACGCTCTTGTGACATCTTCGGCAGTCCATTCGCCGTTCGCCAGCTTGGCCACAATCTCTGTAGCATACGAATCTGTAATCTCCAAGTCATGCTCGGACAGCAGTCCAGACTTTGCTGGAAAGCCAGTGACGTCCAGCACGTCGTCGCCAGGCAGTCTGTTGGTGGGCACCCGCCATTCAAGCGGAATATCGTCGATGACTTTCTGCTGAGCTTTCTTCGATATTTCCTGCCACTTTCCGGTGGTAGGCCCCATGCCGAAGAAGTGAATGAAGTGAATGGAGTGAATGGAGTGAGAGATATGGCAGCAACGCAGCAGAGACGAGGATGCGAAGCAGGAACAGCAAATTGTCAATACCTTATGCAAAGGATAACCTACCGCAAAGATATGCAGACCTATGGCGCTAGGGGGTACTCCCAAGCTGGCGATGAGGATGAGGGGCGGCCAAGATGGAGTCGATACGATGCTTTGCCTATCATGCTGCCCGACATCGCTCGTGCTGAGACAAGCATGGATGGCTAGACTACAATGGGACAAGCGCAGACGGGCGGGTGCATCCGAGATAGGCATAGGTGCCCGGCGCGTCCACCGCGTTTCTTTCGTGTCGAGCACTTCAACAACGTCTGGAGCAGAAGAGCAGAGACCGACTAAACATCAATCAAAGTGCTCACGCGTTGCCACCATGTCAGACTACGAAGACGAGATGGACATTGACGCGCCGTCGAAGCCGTCCAACGACATCACCTTCTCCTCGAATAACACCGACTCCAAGGGCAAACGCAGTGCCGCCAACCTTCCCGTCGAGCTCGAAGACAATCTGCCCTGGGTCGAGAAGTACCGTCCCAGCTCGCTATCCGATGTGAGTGGCCACCACGATATCCTCGCCACGATCAACAAGTTTGTCGACTCCAACCGCCTTCCTCACCTCCTTCTCTATGGACCTCCAGGCACCGGCAAGACATCCACTGCACTCGCACTGGCAAGGCGAATATATGGCAACAAGAACATGCGCCAGATGGTCCTGGAGCTGAACGCTTCCGACGACAGAGGCATTGACGTCGTCAGAGAACAGATCAAGACCTTCAGCAGCACGAAGCAGATCTTCGCAGGCTCTTTCGATAAGAGCAACAACCAGGGTGACAGCATTGCAAACTTCAAGTTGATCATACTGGATGAAGCAGATGCTATGACAAGTACGGCACAGATGGCACTGCGAAGGATCATGGAGAAATATACCGCGAACACGAGGTTCTTGGTGCTTGCAAACTACACACACAAGCTCAGTCCCGCGCTGCTGTCAAGATGTACTAGGTTTCGATTCTCGCCCTTGAAAGATGCAGATATCAGGCAATTAGTGGACAAGGTCATTGCTGAGGAAGGAGTTAACATTGCTGTCGAGGCAGTTGACAGTCTGGTGACACTGTCGAAAGGCGATATGCGAAGAGCACTGAACGTCCTGCAAGCATGTCATGCTTCGTCAACACCATTACATGTCCCTGGTCAGCCGCTCAAGGAGAGCAAGGACATCGAGCGGGATCTGATCACACAGGATACAATCTACGATTGCATTGCTGCACCACACCCAGGCGACATCAACACGATTACCCAGACTTTACTCACAACGGGCAACGTCGGCTCTTGTCTGAACACGATCAACACACTCAAGAGGCAGAAGGGTCTGGCTCTCGCGGACATACTCACAGCTATGGGTGAGCAACTGACTGAGATTGATGTGCCGGCACAGACAAGAGTTGCTTGGCTAGAAGGCTTGGCAGACATTGAGTACCGTCTCAGTGGTGGAGGAAGCGAGAATTTACAGACTGGTGGTCTCGTTGGCGCCATTCGCAACGGCGTCGGCTTGATGGAAAAAGCGAAGGCGTAGAAAGACCACTTCTTGACATGCTCAAACCTATGAAGTACAGAAAATGAGGCTTCTCTCTTCGCGTGGCGTTTAGCGGGCTGGCTGGCTGGCTAGCTCTTACCTTGACGAAGCAGATCGAGGAGGAAGCACAAGAGTGCGTACGATGTCCCGAACACGCTCTACATGCGGAATTCACCACGTCCGCTTGATGCCAATGTCCACTTGAAGATCTAAAGCTATCTCCGAACCTGGACTTATCCGACGTCCTTCAATTCAGAGGTGCAGATGTACCCGTTTAGGAACATTACGCTTGTGCGACCCGAAGAAGTCTTCCCCAAGCTACACGTCTTGGTCCGGCATGAAGACGAATTATGGCATACACATACTCCTCGGCGTATCTTTGCGTCGTGCATATCTCCGTCACAATGATTTGCTTGACGTAACCTTCGTGCTTGAAACTCTTCTTGGCATTTAAGCAAGAACTTCTCGCCACGTAGCAAGCTCAGTTGCATTAAGCTCGAAGATGAGCAAGAACACTCGACCAGGCTTGAGCTAGTAGTTGCGACGCTGGGGGCTGAGGGAACGGATACATGAGCCAACTTTGAGATACTAGCAACTCGAGCAGAGATTTTCTGATCGCTAAGCTAAGCCTGTCGTCGAACGATCGAGAGGGGTTATACCGATGTATATTCGCACCCAACCTACAATCCCGGATGGCGCGGTCTTTTAGCTACACTTCGCGGCTGTGTAACTAAATCTTGCCAGTCGTGGATGTTGTTAGAACCAGCGAACATTGGGTCACGCAGCAGATCAATAGGCTCATGGAAGACGAATTCAACCTCGAGTTCGCCACCACCAGAGACGTTAAGACTTCCGCTTCGAATGCACTCGGATCTCTCTTCGCCTTCATCAACGAACTAACTAGTTACAAACACTCGAGCCAAGCCAGCAACAGCTGAAGCTGTGCTCAAAGGCGCCACGGGGACAGTGATTGCTCGACTCATGGCTGCCGGCGTTTCCTTTCTTGCAAAGTGTGTTCGAGAAAGTAAGTCAGGGAGCCGACCTCTTCCCTAGTCTTCCCGGGGTACATGGTCAAATGCTGTGCGTTGATGTACTTCTTGATGCTTATAGTTGAGGAAGTGGGACTAGAAGAAGCAGCAGCCAGAGAAGATCTGAGGCATCGTCGAGGAAGGAGGATTTGAAGGAGCTTGCGAAGCTGGTCAACGCTAAGAATGATGATGCCTAGTCCCACAAAGTCATGCAGTGTGGTAAAGGTAATGTTTAAGCCATTATCAAAGAGGCAAAGGTCCGTGCGCAAGCACAGGACAATGGTAAGAAGTTTGAGGGAAACATTAATGCACAGGCCATTAAAGAGGGACAGCCGAAGCCAGATGAGGGCGCTAAATGGAAGTGTTCTTCGCGATGAGCACGAACAAATCGCGTGAACATGCTAAGCAGCCGGTATTGTCTTACATAGCGAGACTCGATCGATGGATAAGCGTGACGAGTGCGAAAAAAATCGCCAAGATACAATGTTGAAACACGTTTGTCTTGTATCAATGTGCGCTTTCTCAACACATCACACGCATGAAATGTGCTCAGACTTTGGCCATCTTTTCCACCACTCATCTCGATTCACTTCGCCAAGACTTTGGACTCGCGCTCTTGGTACCACGATCTCGATACGAACGGCCGTGACTCGACATCATGGCGTTCGTGGCTTCACTGCTTTCCATTATGCTCTGGATCTGGGACATCAGCGTCACGCAACTCAGTTACCAGATACTGGGCACCGGGATTGACTTGCTCGAGGACGCTTCGACATGTGCAGAGGCTGTTCGCGTAACTTGCGTCCTTGTTGTGGCATTGTATGTTGCGGCACATGTGATCGACTGGAAGAACGAGTTCGAGGCCCGAGTGAAGTGGAGGAATGCTCAGAATGCAGAGTCTGGAAACGCCCACGAAAAGGGTGTGTCCGTCGAGCAGGTCGAGCCAGAGAGCATGGATAAGCATTACGACGGCGTCAACACGGCTGCGAAGTACAATGACACGAGATCCAAGGAGATTGAGTTCACAGTGGAAGACGCTGGGGAGGAATGGGAAGAGGTCGAGCCCAATGGCAGCTACGATAGGAACTGGACCTGGTCGAGAAGTGCTGCTGTGAAGGAGGATCTGGAGCCAAACGACGAAACCGATAATGGCGTAATACGCATTGACTGGGCGTATGCTGGAGGCAAGTTCTGCTAAGTTGTTGCTTACGAGCGATTCGCAAGCAGGTCTGGAGTGCTGAGTGGAGCTGAGCTGAGCTGGACCGCGTGTTGAACACAGGGGCATGTGATGCTGTTCCATGTCAGTAAAGTAGTGCCGCGTTCAGTGAAAGAATACATGCCAGTCCACGATGATTGCGAGCATGGACAAAATGTGCTCCAACACGTTCTCCTCCACATGATCTCATTCAAGTTCAGCGTCTCCCCGGGCGGTGATTGCTGGTAGTTCCACTTTCTTGATGCAACGTCGCACCAATACCATACCACCGGAGAAGTCCAGCTCGAACGCTTAACAGATGAAACATCTAAAAAAAAACTGACAAACTGTTCGTCCCACCAGACAATGTCATCTCCAATCGCCCACAGATTGCGTATCGGCCTCATCTTCTCTCAACTCCTTCGCCATCTCGGAACCCGTTCTTTAACGACCGTTCTCGAAGTGCCTGTAGGTTTTCGTCTGTTCGTCGTCGCGGGCACGACAGTCCCTGCATACCTGGTTTACCGATTCACCTACATTTCCCAAAAGAAGATACCATATCCGGACTTCAATATGTCTCTCGACTACGCGTACACCTGGTGAGCCGAATCCACCACGCTGTCCAGGAGAATGCAGCCAAGACTCAGATCAAGACCTAAGCGCGAGTCGAGGGTATACGTGTGAGAGAGTCAAGTGAGACTTTCGATAGGCGCTGGAGGCCAAGATGGGTGCCATGGAGAGCCTCGGCGCTGATGGAGGTGAAGAAGATCTCGGAGCGCTCGCGCAGGTGGAGAAGGTGAATAAGCAGCTGCAGAAGCCGAGAGCAGCATTCTTGGGTCATCGTCAACCATGAAGTTCGAAGGATTTCGCAGAAAGGCTGGAGCGGCGTTTCTAGAGCACATGACGAGATCGGGGTAAGTGATGTTGACTTGCTGGTGGTTTGGGGAGTGAAAGCGCTTATCACAGAGACGACCCTGTAATTCACGTCCTGATGCAGGGAAAGGAGAGCACTTATCTGACCGTATTCACAGAACCAGCAACGGCTTGATAATCTTCCCTAACTTGACATCCACCAGACCTCGATCCAATTCTTCGAACTTGTACCGCGTTAATAGCTTGTCGAAGGGAAATTGGCCTCGCCGCCACAGTACGATAAGTCGAGGCACCATGACCCTGCTAACAGAATCTCCTTGATGTGTTCCTCGTGTTGTGATGCCTCGGACTAGTTGCGATGGTATGCTGTACCCAGCTTTAGCCTCAGCGCTTGAACCGACATTCAGCAGTGTCCCGAGCTTGTCCAGACACGTATGCGCCTCGACGATGACAGATTCGTTGCCCGTACAGTCAAGTGCAAAGTCCATGCCTCGCTCTCCTGGGGTGATCGCTTTGAGTCTCGATGCTGTTCCGCCGGGTCGATCGTCCTTGGAGTTAATGACGTGAACTCCTTCGAGCACTTCTTGCGGGATCATTTCCAGCTTCGTCTGAGAATTGTCGACTAGTACCAGGACCGCCGGACTGGTCAGCTTTGCAGCCATGATCGCACTCAAGCCAACCGCACCACCTCCGAATACAGCAATACTACTCCCGGTGTCCGGTCGCGCGACATTCAGGATCGCGCCAGCGCCAGTCTGAACTCCACAGCCTAGACTCGCGAAAAGCAGTAATTCCTCTTTACTACAGTCTTCAACCTTGACAACACAACTCTCGTGCGCCACAGCCACTCGGCTCATTGAGGACTGCCCAAAGAACCCACCATTCAAACCTTCTGGCTCTCTAACCACCGAACTCCCATCTTCTCTCTTCCCAGAGAAGTTCGCTGCGAAGATGTTATCACAGTAAGCCTGTTTACCAGTCAAGCATCTTGTACACTTTTCACAGTGCGCGTAGCTCAACACGACGGCATCTCCTGGCCTGACATGAGTGACCTTGGTACCAGTCTCGCGGACGTAGCCAGAAGCTTCGTGGCCAAGGATGAGAGGAGGCTTGAGGTGAAATTGGCCTTGGGCTGTCTTTACATCTGTGTGGCATAGCGAGGTTGCCACGATATCGACAAGGACCTCGTGTTGTCGGATAGAATCGTAGGTCACGGATTCGAGGCGGATGCTGGTTTCCGTGCCACTAGATGGTCTTGCAACGTAGGCTTCTGTCGTTACTGGATGAGGCATGTTCGGAACTGTGAACGTTATCGTGCTGCTTAATGGACGTGAGAAGATTGAGTGAAGCCTGGACGTAATTCGAGAACAGTGAAGTTCGTCATATCACATCTTAGTGGTTCTGGTGTCAACGTAAATGATGTTAAGTCACAGTCGGACGTGGAGGCGCGTAAACCTTCAGGCGAGGTGTGGAGACCATGGGGCTGTTCTGAGTTCAGACTTCAGGCTGATTAAGTTAGCATAGAAACTTTATTCGCGATTCTCAACAGCTCGCTTAGTATACGTTGCCCGCTACGTGCATCTCAGCTTCAGCAATATGATTAGTGTGTGATCACGATAGCCTTTTGATCGGCTTGAGCAAATGTGATGAAACTACAGATTGTGGTAGAGCGCTCAGCGCTGCACGACTTGCCGCTTAAGAGTCGTGACGGAAGTGAAGTTAGCAGAAACCTTGTTGCGAGTCGTATTCTGGGTCGCCTCACGAAGTCGTTCGTCAGGTTCATTGAAGGACTCCATGCTGTACTTTCCCGAAGGAATACCGGGCATACCTTGAAAATTGCCTGCCGAGGTCGAGGAGCTGGGGTGTTCTCTTGCATGAGCATAGCTGAGTGGTGGTGGTGGTGGTGGCGGTGGTAGTGATAGCGAATCTAACGATGGTGGAAGGCTGGCTGCTGACTGTGGAGGTGATGTACCCGGCACTTGCACAGGGCTAGCGTAGAGCTCGTGCGGTCTGAACCGAGCAACTCTGTCGTTCATGCTTTCGTTGGCACGCTGGGTGAAGTGCCGTGATTTAGTTTCACGTTCACCTCCATCCTCAAGATCAGAAGTGTCGATTGTCTGCACGATGTTGTGGCTTGGCGTATTTGGCACCCAGTCCGCTATCGTACGCTGATAGAGTGCATCAAGCTCACGCTTGTAGTATGGGTGCTGGAACCATGGCAACGCCAGGCATTGAATTGCTGATAGTCGCTTGTTCTCATCGGTTGCGAGACAGCTTTTGACAAACGACTTGGCGCGATGGCCGATGCCCTGCCAGTCTCTTCCGTGATCGATGACGTCGAGGTGTCTGCGTAGCTCTGCTATATGATCTGCGTTCATCCGCAGCTCTGCGTCGTCTGGAAAGATGAATTCGTTGGTCAGAACCGTCGCCGCGACGCAACCGACGGACCAGATGTCAACGGCTTGGCTGTACCCAGTCCCTTGTTGGAGATCGCTCTTCAATTGTGCGTATACCTCACTATTTACTTTAGCAAGGGTTAATCGCACAGCAAAGCAGAAGAATACTCACGGTGCGGTATAGCCAACGGTCCCGACCACTGTTTGCATCCGGAAGACACCGGCCTTCGTCACAGCGTGCTCGAAATCGGCGATACTGCGAGACTGGCCAAAGTCTGTCAGCATAATACGTGCACAGTCTCTCCAGGCGGTAACCAGAATGTTCTCAGGCTTGATGTCGCGATGAACTACACCATGTTCATGCAAGTATTTGACGGCCTCTAGCAATTGTCTCATTGTGGCAGCAGCTCGAGGTTCGTCCAAGGGTCCTTCCTTATCAAGATAGGACAGCAGGTCGCCACCTGGAACGAGCTCCTGAAAGATGTAGACGTTGTGGGTGGTAAGGTATACCTTCTCAAGTGCGACTATGTTAGGATGTGAGAGTTTGCGAAGCGTGTTGTACTCGCGTGCAGCCATTTCACGCTCCTTTCGCTCGAGCTCTTCTTCTTCTGGTGCTTCCCCCGGGCTCTCAAGGACTTTGCACGCATATTGCTTGCCAGTAGTTGTCTTCACTGCCACATAGACAGCAGCATACCCACCAACGCCAAGCACTCTGGTGGTTAGCCTGTACTCCTCGGCGAAGCGAATGACTTCTGCTTGTTGAAGTGTGCTGAGTTCGGGAGGCTCGTAGTCCGTGCCATCAATAGAGTGGAGCTCCAGAGTGACCTTGTGTGTCAGTTGCACTTCGTCACCCACATTAAGGAGAACGTCGCCAAAGTGCTTGTTGATCTCAACACCAAGGGAGACACTACTGTCAAGACCATTTCGTCGCAGAACTGCAGCGTTGGACGATAGCACCTTGACATAGATCATGGGCGCCACTCGCCTGTCATCGTCGTCGCCATACACAACACATCGAATCTGCAAATGGTGCGTAGAGATGCAACGATCTTCGATGCCAAGAGAGTCTTGAATATGTTCACGACCAATGTTGATATTGTCATTAGGATAGACGAACATGTATTCTGAAAGTGTTTAGTAGATATCAGTGCAACACAGACAAACCTGACGCATACTCTCTTCGTCGGGGTTCGAATCTCGACCTCGAAGCATGAAGCATGCCACTGCCTCGTGTCTGCCGGCAGCCATGTATAGTAGCTGCGAGGAGCCCTGGAGTATGTCTTCATTCAGGGTCGGTGAAATGTTGTTGTTGACAAAATCGGGAGAGGAAAGAGCGAAGACGCGAAGTTCAGCCATTGGGCAAGAACGTCATGACACGTGATGAAGCTTTGGCCCTCGCCAAGCGTCCCCGCGCACCTTCCTGACTTCAATTCTTTGAAGCTTCCAAATCTTCTCCCACCAGCAACCTCATCACAGGCATCCAGGTCAGTATCAGCGACACTTGCATCTATCAATAGCAGCATACTGACATGCATTACAGTCAAGCTAGCCAAGATGAGAGCCAAGTGGAGAAAGAAGCGAGTTCGACGCCTGAAGCGCAAGAGAAGAAAGACGAGAGCGAGATCGTAAGCATTGGCTCTCGAAACATCCTCAATCAAACTACATACTGACACACCATCACAGCAAATAAGCGTATCGCTCCCCTTTCGATGATGGAGGCTCATCAACCGACCGCCAAAAGCCAATAAACAGTCACGCGACTACACAACAAACTCGGCGCTGAAGGAAGGAACGGCACCTGACAGCGCCTTGGCCAACGGGCGTACAAGCAACTACTACTGAGTGCGGAGGATTGAAGGGCGGAAACCACATCACGACGCATTGGAAGAAGGAAGGACGTTTATGATGATATGGGCACTGGCTCTCTCTAATACCGGCATGCGACCTCAATGGCTGCCTTTGAGAGACTGGAAGGTCCAGCAGTTACCATAGCTGTCAGAATGAAGCTGTGTACTGCAATCTTGTTTTTCCTGTGCCTGATTCGTGTGGTATCCGACTGTGTGTTTTGAGCCGTGTCTGAGGGCTTAACGGATGCTGGCACTGCTGACAGATGTCATCTACTGCAAAGAGGAGTCCAGATCGTAGGACCCTCTGCGTTGGTATCGATACCCTCGAATCCGATGGTTCCCACACAATTGCCCACGCTGCCTGCTTCGACAGCCATACAGCCCGGCGTGACAGGATCAACAAGTCGGTAAGTCACGGACAAATAGTGCAAAGTGCCCTCAGAGCCTGGTCAGCTCTGGCAACACTGGAGGTGACACGACCTGGGGCATCCCAGCGTCTCGTACAATGTGCAAGTCCGCCGAGAGTCAAACAGGACCAAGAGCGGCAGAGCAGCGTAGACGGTACAAGGTCGCACAGGTGTCATATTAACGCAAGGCGCGTTGCGGTCATCATGACAATGCATCGCTATCGATACACTAGGGGCACCACAGGCCGTGTCTCGTTAACACAGTCCTTATCTAAGAGATGGGCGCATGGCTTCACAGTCCCAACAGGTACATTCCGAGTATGGTAAACCGGTCAATCTCTGGAAAATTTTGCTTGTCCAGGCGAATGAGTCGTTGAGTCTGGTTTCGGCGACTTTGTCGTCGTGATCGACGAATTGGCGGGTGAGCTTCACTGTATATTGCATATACTCGTAGGGGTTAAGTTGATGCGTGTGCCAGGCGAGGTCGACGTCGAACGTAGGGACTGCCATCTTTTGCGGGTATTCTGCTATAATGCGCAAGAAGTAGAGGTACTTCATGCAAAAGCGTTGCATCGTGCTTGGCAGCGCTGGAGAGTGCAGCCAATCGATGTTATGCATCTTCTCGATGAAACTGCCTTGCCGTACCACTGCACCCATCAGATCTAGGGCGAACGGTGAGCTGTTCTCCCAGTAGCGCGACATCATCTTTTTAATGGCAATAAGTTCGGCCGGGAGCAACGTGCCGGACAATCTGTGGCGGACCTTACGTATATACTGCTTGCTTTGCAGTCTTTCGTCAATCATATGGCGTATGTCGTCAATGCTTTGCAGATTGTCGGTGATGATCTTAGCTCCTAGATCTCGCTTAAGGAGCTCGTTGGGTACTTTGTTAACTGTATTTGTAGCGATGTCACGGTTTCCGAACGCGAGCCACGGCAGTCCCTGAAGACCAAGTACAGTACCTGCCATCGGCACATCATAATCAAGTAGACGCTTGATGTCAGCTCGAAATTTGGCTGCCCTCAGACCATCATGGGTGGTGTAATTGTCGCAATTGGGACATGGTTCGCTCATGAAGTCCTTGTCGCAGAAGCCTCGACCGAACGATAGCATCTTATCTACTTCCGAGGACAGCTGATCCTGGTGCGCAACTGCCGACGTGTAATCCAAGGGGTATTCGTAACATGTCGTCCAGGGTGTGTACATCGTGGCAGCGCAAGTCGGGCAGCTCATGCTCTTGGTATTGGCTTCACTAAGGTTGTCCCACGGCCGCCCCGTCAAGTCTTGCCAGGTAGCTTCTGCTTGCGGCCCAGCTTCGTAGGCGAACGTCTGTCCATTGACGCACTCCGCTGCAAATCCCCATGGAAGGCTTTGATACCACAGTGGCATTTTGCCGTGCCGGAGACAGTCTTCAAGATAGGCTCGCGGGTTGAGCATGTAAGCATGCCATACCATAAGCACATCTAAAGGCGGCATACTGTCTTGATGCAAGCGGACTGGCTCACCACTCATATACCGAGGATCGACCAGCCAGCCTTTCCGACCTTGAGTTTCTAGCATGCGTCGTGTTGCCATTTGAGCGTGGGGCGTGATCGCAGCCCACCAAGTCTCGAAGCGATCGACAGCACGCTGTACGTATACTGTCCATCGCTTCTCCGCCAACTTGGCAAGCAGCGAAGCTGTCTTGTCATTTTCAAGCGCGACGCCACGGCCAGTGACGATCCGGTCATCGATGAGGAAGAGTCTATTTTTGGAGCCTATCGATTGCTTCAGGCGATAAAAGCTCTCCAGGACTTTGAGATGCGCGACGCATTCTTCGCCCTCTGGCAGACCGTCTCTGGAGTTGTTGACTACATCACGGGAGCTGATGGACATATTTGGTGAATCTATAGGATGAAGAGCGTGAGCCGTGGCACAACCACAAGCTGTGAACATCCATCTAAGCTATGCACTGTTCCCCTCTGCGCTTGGTACACTTACTAGACATGGTCGTGTTTACGGCATGATTGTGTTTTGATCAAATTCTGAGGTCGAAAGTGCCAGGGGCATGGGCGAATCAGTGGTCACGATGATGTGAGGAAAACGTGAGCAACTTATGTAGAGCAAGTCCAGCCTGCAACGCGCAAGGCTTAGCGATATTCGATTGAGGGTGACATCTTGTCGGTCCCAAATCCGCAGCTTGCAGCAAAGCTGTTGTAAACACAGGCTACGAGTGTTCCTTCGAAGAATGACCGGCAAGAGGAGGCTTAGTCGTTGAAGGAAGGACGCTAGATGACGCTAGAACAGCTATCGAATGAGCTGATCGTTTCTGCGGAGGCTTAGAGAGCGTCACGTGCACTGAAGATGCAGCGCAGCCAGTGAGCATCAATGCTCTCTCGAATGCGAGGGCTTCTCCTTGACCACTTTCTTTCTCCTGGTCTTATGTAATGCAGAAACATCCTCGACAACCCACAGTCGTCGGAATCGTTTGCAATTGATATCATCGATGCTGCATGCATATCTTGAACTTGATTGCTGTTCATTGAGTCCGATAACCATACGTGTAACTTTGCGATACATGAGGGTCATGAAATATGTTCGCGTGCCTCTTATCTAGGCGCAAATTCGGGCTTGCGATGGCCGTTCTGATCGCGGCCCGTTGATCCTGTGCATCGCCTCGCTTGGAGCGTGTCCTGGTTGCTACCAAACCACTGAAGCATCGTGGGTTAGATGGTGCCAAAAACGTCGAGTCAATGGCAGCTCCTGGGAATCGTGCAGGTTTTCCACTCGTTCCTTTGCCGTATACGAGGTCAATGTATTCATTCACGCTCAGAGCGCCTTGCCCATGAACTTGCGCTTGGAGTAACTGAGCCACCACTGTCTTGTGTTAGCTTCTCTCGCCATAGCAAGTACGTCAAATATGCGCTGCTCTTGCACTCACCTTACTCGGCTGCGCGGTAGGATCAACGTATACTCTGTTCAGCAATCTCATGGCCAACTCTTGCCTCATTTGCATGATATATTGCCGTAACACTTCCGCCTCATTCCTGTCTCGCGGTGGCTCAAACATCTGATTGAGAGGAAAGCCGGCATCTCCCGGAATCGCAAAGTTGGTATCTAGTGCAGTGTTCATTACAGCCTTTTCCGCATCTCGTCTGCTCATGCCGGGCCTGATCTTACTCAAAGCCTCACTGACATACAGGATGCCGTAGATCATCACACGATCTGCAGGTCCCTTGATCTCGAAGTTGCGGAAGAAGGTATTAGCTCGGAACAGTTGCAGCACTTCGTCTAATGGGTCGTAACTCTCATTGCTAGCTTCGATATCGAGCTCTGATACGCCGGATAGTGCTGGAAGTTGCTGTGCTGGTCCTCTTGTTCTTGTTCGTAGTGGTAATAGGGCGAAATTGCCTATAATTTGTTGGTTTGGTTCGTCAAGGAAGACTGAGTGGTAGGCCGGCATGTTGAGTGCTTGAAGTGGCTTGGAATCGTCGTCGAAGGTGGTGCCCGTGTTGCGTGACGGGAGTTGGAAGTCCTTCACTCGGTTGCAGATACGTTGTTCTCTTCACTCGACAAGGTTATGTATGGTTTGTGATGGTGCCTGTTGGTTGTTCGGACTTAGAGTGTGGAGACATTGACGGGTTCAGTATCGTCACATCCTCAACTTCCATGACCTACCTCGCCGCTGTGCCCAACCTTCTGCATACCACCTGTCGCCTACATCATCGCCACGAGCGACCAGAACATCGATACACATTCTGCGACACGACCTGATCGCACGACTCACTGGTTTCCAGATCCTCCCCACAGACAGTCCGCCTCGCAGGGCGGCGCAAGCACTTCGATCATGAAGCCTGTCGTATCAGCCTTTAATGCATGGACATGGTATGAACGAGTAGATATGGAAGATAGCTGGAGCACCATGGCTAAGAGACATGTAGCATCGTTATATCGCTCTTTGGGATAATCATCCTCAGCACAATCGGCGGCATGTTTGCGACGAATCACCACAGCTTGATGGGCAGTTCCGAGGATCCTAAAGACGGCGGCAAGGTTGCGGTCGCAGTATTCGGGGCAGTTGGAGTATATGCAGTGAGTGCAAGATATAATAACAAGCCTTAAGACGCTGGACTCATAGCATTTGCAGGTCTTCCTCCTCTTCTGCGCATGCCAGGCCTTTATGCACCAGCGACAACCCAGCGCGATACGACTGACGTGAGAGGGACATGGCTCGAAGAGAAGAACGAACCAACGTCGTGGCAGAGGCCTCGGTATGATATGAGCATAAATATAAGATGAATTCGTTCTGCTTGGAGCCCGCAGCGATTCACGCAGCCTGCTGAGTGGAGTTCGAGGCGTAGAGATTATCATGAGGAGTGCTTCCGGCATTAGCGAAAGGTTTTTTGTATAAAGGAGTACCCTATCTTCTTTCACCTGAGACCCGTCTTTTGCACTCGCATTCGCTGCGTGCTAACCTCACATGCTAACCTGAAAACCTGTAAAAGCAGCTGGTGCTGCTAGACTTGAAAGGGAACCTCACCGTGTGAGGCCACCAAACGCATCACTTGCATTCAACAACATCAGATAGGAGCTTATCTGCGATCAACCGCAGGTCTCCTACCAGCACAAAGGGTCATCTAAAAACACACCATGCCACAGCACGGTACGCTTATTGTGAAGCTACCAGTCAGCAAGGAATACCTTCACCTACTCCAAAAGGGCCACCGCCTAGCGGAGATAGCCCCTGTCCCTTACCCAGAGCCAGTACGTGAACAAAGTCTGCATTAGTCCGACCTCACACAACACATCCATCACTATACAGCCTCCACTAACAATCCCAGCTATCCGAAACCTCCACGACAACCTAAACGGTCCCTTCGACCAGGACATCATCGAAGATCTCACAGGCGGCTTCAACAGCTGTATCATGCAAACCGTGGCAGAGAAGCTCATCGTCAACCTTCACGAATGCCAGTGGTTCGTCAATAAGAGCTTCTGGCTGTGCTCCGGAAGTGGCTCGATAGTCAGCCAGCGGCAAGACTCGCACAAGTTGAGCTGTCGGACTACTTATGGTGGCAACGCACAATAAACCTATGGGCCAAAGGTAATGAGCTGGGCATAGCGCGCTGTATGGCACCATTCTCTAGTCGCACTTCTTGTCACATGTCAATTATGTTGTGCATGATCAAGCAGGTTTGTTGCTACACCCGACCAAAATTCCGTCCTCGAATCGTTGAGATGCCTACTCTTACACCAAGCACAACAAACATGCGTGCTATCTCGATGCATGTTCCGCGCGAAACAATAAGAACAGGGAACATTGCGTCAATAACGGGGGCACAGGACATCGTGGATAAAGAACAACATTAAAAGGAGAAAGACTGCTGCATTTCATGCGCGGGTATCAATAGAAGAAGACTGACTGTACTAACAAACGACGAGTGCCTCTTCCTCCATCCTGTCTATGATACGTTCCTCCCCTTCGCGAGAAGTCTTTCTCTTGCCGCAGCGATCTTGTCCGCAGAGAAGTCTCTTACGTCTTTAGAAGTGGTCCGTTTTGGGTTGTCAAGATTGTTCCAAGCCGCACTCGGTCTTTGGTTCTCCAGATTTCGCGATCGTCGAGCCCACGATGTTGGAGACACGTTTTCTTTCACGTCGACGACTCTCGGTGCTCGTATTGTGGTTTTGATAGGCACGGCCCGGCCCGTAAGGATGTTTGGTCTCTCGGAAACAGCATCGGGCTCAAACTCGCTGGAATCAGGTATCTGTACATGTATATCCGTATCCAATGAAGGCTTCATAGGCTCCTCTTGCAGTGGAGACTCAGTTTTGGTCGGCGACTCTAGGGATGGCTGAGGTAGGTCTGGCGACCGCATGGGAGAATCCTGTCGTTTCTCCCGCTCAGGGGAGGGTGGCTGCAATCCCATGGACATCGCAAGGGCGCGACATTCGTCATTTGGTAATGTGTTGATGCTTAACGACTTTAGTGGCGTTGCATTCGTGCCACTGGTCACTGATCGATGGCCTCTGGGCGAAGGAGGACTTGGTTCAGCTTGTGGTGGACCTAGACTCGATGAAGGTGCCCAAAGGTCGTCACGGGGCTTGGTCTTTATATTTCGAGGCTTGGTCCTGGTCTTGGTCAAAATCTCTGCTGTCGCATTGTGTGTTGCTGCCTTCTCCTCAGCTGGCTTTACATCCACATTTCCGGCTGCTGAAGCCTGAGCTCTTTCGCGTGTCAGACCGGATTTCCTGGAAAGTCGATCAGGCCTCGTAAAAACTTCTGCGTGCGACTGGAGTTGCTGTGACGTCATGTCATCTGCTTTCCTTCGTTCACTAAGCAGAGCAGATATGCCAATGGGACGGTTTGGCTCTTCCCTCGTGTCTGCTTTTGCCGCAGTTACGATGTCCAGCTTGGTCTGGCATTCCCTCAATTGCGCTTCCAGCTCCTTCACACGCGTTTCAAGTCCTTCCACCTTGCTCTTCTCATGCCTCAAATCTTCTCGCAAGCCTATGTTGGCTTCATCCTTTTCTCGCGCATAATCTCTAGACGACTTCACCTTCTCCACAAGCTTTCGGCATTCAATTGTCGTCCTTTGCCTGTAGATGTCGTACTCCTGCTTCCAGTACTTACCAGAGTCTGATGCAGGCTCGTAAAGATCTGTAGTCTCCTCTGGCTCGTCTCTTGCCCTTGCCGTCTTGCTTGACCTGGCCTTCTTCTTGGCGGACTCGTCACGGATTTGCTGCAGCTGCTCAGTGAGCTTGCTTCGACTTCTTGGTCTCTCCTTCGGCTCGTCTGGCGTTCCAGGCTCTATCACTGATTTCGACCACGGGCTCGGGAATTTGCCAGGACAATCATCCGGCAGGCCAGTGGTGCTCTTGAAGGGCCGCTTTCCTTCGTTGTCGACCACACCATCGCCGAACGATACAGTCTTCCGTCGCGCGGTCGCAGTACCAGGGGTTAGTAGTATACCTTTGGTAGGCGAAGGCAATGGCTCATCCTCGATCACGGGCTCGTATTTGCCCAGAGTTGCTGTCTCGTTGGCGCTTTTGGGTCGCAGCATGCCTGGTCGTGCATTGTGCTTTCTTCGAGCCGTCTCGTCCTCACTATGCCGTCGCGGAGGCTTCTGCGCCGTTCCTGGCGTTCCGAATATGGCATGCTTGAACGCCCTCACAGCGAAAACTGGAGCAGGTGTTTCGGGTGGATCGACATAGCCTGTCGCATCCGGACCTGCTGCATTGCCATCGTTCGGCTTTTGGCCAGCCAACCAGTGCAGCATGTCTGCGACCCGGCGCGTGCCTCCACGTGCTAACGATGCATTTCGTACATGCCAGGTAGTGTGTCGCGTCTTTCCGTCTCTCGTTGGCTCGAACGCGAAGTGTTGTCGTCAAGGTAAACAAAGATAACAAAGATAACCCTTGTCAATTCAGCCCCACATCGACCGCCGCCTTATGGACGCTTCTTCACATGCAGGAAGCTACTTCACCTGGAAACCACACGCCACACAGCAAAACGCCAGCATCTATGACAACCAGCGCGTAATGGACTGCAGCTTCGGCTGTATGTCCACGTCGTCTTCCATGAGACGACGTGCAACCGTAACATTTTGCGGTTATGGCTCCGAAATCGCCCTGGAACAAGAAAACAACAGTTATCGCAAACGTGCAGCAAAATGCAACTGCAGCTGATACAGCATCGCCAGCGATCAATTATGGAGAAGTCCAGGATGAGGAGATCGCCGTGCTGCAGGCTATATATATGGATGATTACGAAGAAGTGGCCGTGAAGAATGCCTGGAGCAAGACTACAGATCGAAGCTTCAGGCTGAAAATTACACCTGGTTCAGAGCTCGCGAAGAAAGAAGACTTTGCTACGCTTTCTGTGCAGCTTACAGCTACATACCCAAAATCTGCACCGATTCTTGAGATATCGCACCTTAACAATTTCCACGAACGTACGCAGAAGAGAATCCAGAATGTGGTTCGCCTCCGACCTAGGCAGATGCTCGGAGAAGTGATGATACACAGCATTGCTTCAGAGATACAGGAGGCTCTTGAAGATGCCGTCAACGCTCGTGCTCAAGGTGTTCTGCCTAGTCTCGACGAAGAACGTGTGACTGCTGAAGAAGTGGCGCTTAATCTGGCGAAGGAAGCCGAGGACGCCGAGGTTCGACGACAACAGGAAGCTCAAGAGGAAGAAGATCGTATGCTGGAGCGAATGGTAAATGATGAGCTGAGCCGTCAAGAGAAGCGCAAGTCCCTGAAACCTGCAAAGGATACCAATTTACAAGCAGGCGATGAGACCGCACATGAGATCGTTGCCTTCGATCAGCACGGCAAGGTCAAAGTCGGCAATGATGTCGAAAGCTTTTCCGAGGTCAACATCATCAGTCTCGTTAGCACCAGGTCGTTCCAGAGCACTTACGAAGGTGTTCCTAAGATTGCTGGGATCACTAGGCTACCGAAAGTGGCCATTGTGCGTTGGAAAGTCGAGCGACCAAGATCTGACATCTTTGTGCTTGAGGCTGCGCTTGAGGCTGCACGTAAGCTCGAGCATCCTTCGCTTGTGTCTTTGTCTGCTTTCAGAGTGGATAAACTCAACAACCACAACTCCGAACTGATTCTCTGCCAAGAGTGGGTGGATGGCAAATCACTTCACAATACACTCTCGCTGACGGGCATGCCTTTTGGTCTGAACAAAGCAAAGCTCTATACGATTCAACTCCTCGAGGGTCTTGAGTATATTCATAACAACGGTTTGGTCCACGGTGGGATCAGTTCTCATGCGATTTTCTTCTCCAGCTTTCCAATACTGTCGCCTAAGCTGGCTGACTTTGGCTATGCATCGTTTTTGAAGCTGCAGAACGAGAGCTTCTGCCTTAAATGGCAATATCCAGACGCACTAGACTCCGAGTCCTCGCGTCGACAACGAGATATCTGGGACCTTGGAGTAGTTGTGGTCCAAATGCTTCTTGGGCTAGATTATCCAAGCGAGTTTGCATCACCAACATCCATGATTGCACGATCGAACCTGTCTGACGCTCTAGAAGACTTTCTTGGCAAGATTTTCGATGCAAAGAAGCGATGGTCCTGCTTCGATCTTCTGCCTGCAGAGTTTCTTCGAACTGATGCAACAGTATCTCAGCAGCACATGACGTTGCATGCCAGCCGACATCGCAAGTCTAGTTCAGGGATGTCCATACCTTTCCGCAGATCAAGGCATAACTCTTCGAGTATCCACGAACTGTATTCTCGTTATGCGAATGATTTCACGGAGATTAGTCGTTTAGGTAAAGGAGGTTACGGCGTGGTCGTTCAGGCGCGCAACAAGCTTGATGGAGGGGTATATGCTGTGAAGAAGATCCGCCAAAAGTCTGAACTGCTCGAGCAGGTTCTCAAAGAGGTTGTCCTTCTAAATCGTCTCAACCATCCCTACGTTGTACGTTACTATTCGACTTGGGTGGAGAACGACATCACGAGTGCACTGGCTGAGGACGCAATATCGACTACTGAAGAAGATACATTGTCTGACGGTCAGGATATCAATTTTGGCTACCCAAGCACCGGCGGCTTGGACTTCGTGAGCTCGACTGGCTATCAGGATATACAATTCGGTGACGACGATGACGACGACGAAGGTGAAGATGAGAATGGGGACAACTCCAGCGCGGATGATCTATTTGAACGTGATGCTGATGGTGATAATGGTGTGTCTACTACGGCATCCAACGAGATTTCTCAGGCAGAGCTGCGAATGAGCAGAAGACGCTCCGACTCACGGCGCATCCCTCTCGTCTCGACTTTGTACATCCAGATGGAGCTGTGCGATCGTCGATCACTCCGTGATCTCATCCGCAAAACATTGAGCGATGACGACTCCTGGCGGCTTGTGCGACAGATCACCGAGGGCCTTGCCCACATACACGAACATGGCATGATTCATCGAGACCTCAAGCCAGACAATGTATTCATTGACGCTGCTACAGGGAATCCGAAGATAGGTGATTTCGGCTTGGCTACTCCTGGACAACAACTCGCTACGGAACAGCAGACCGGCTCAAAAGGCGGAGGGAGCGGAGACATGACCAGAAGTGTCGGCACGTTCATGTATGTCGCGCCTGAAATACAGTCAACTTCAGGCTCATACGACAGTAAGGTCGACATGTACTCGTTAGGAATCATGTTCTTCGAAATGTGTCAACCCTTCAGCACAGCGTCCGAGCGGGCCAACGAGCTCAATGTGATACGACAAAAGGAGCATGACCTTCCGCCCTCATTTGTCAATGGCGATAAAGCTGCACAAGGCAGACTGATCAACAAGCTCATCTCCCACAAGCCTTCTGAGCGTCCGAAGAGCTCAGAGCTATTGCACAGTGATATGCTGCCGCTGAAGGTCGAAGACGAGACGATACGTCAAGCACTTGCGGGTTTGAAGGATGATCGCTCACCATATCATCAGCAGCTTATGTCAGCACTATTCGCACATGATTCCGCAAGTGCACAAAGGGTAAAGGCTCGTGCATGGGAAGCAAACACCCACAATACGCCCGAGAACGTCAACAGAATAAGGCTGAGAAATATCGCCCGAGCATCCCTCGAAACCGTTTTTAGGAGATACGGTGCGGAGGAGAGCCGTCGCGACAGCATCTTTCCCAGGTCTGGAATCTATGGTGCAGCAAGTGTAGTGCAGGTGCTAGACTCTTCAGGCAATCTTCTTCAGCTGCCATTCGACATGACACTACCCTACGCTCAGCAGTTGGCGCGTCAAGCCGCCAGCGTCCGATGTAACTTTACCTTTGGAGGCGCATTTCGAGATGCCTTCACGGGTGGACCGCCTAGGGTTAGCGAAGAAGTGGACTTCGATATCGTGAACGTTGGTCGAGGTGATGACCTTGCGTACAACGATGGAGAAATTGTCAAGGTCATGGATGAGATCATCTCGGAGTTGCCAACTTTCGACACATCTGCGGGCGTTGTGATGCAGCTCAACCATGGCAAACTCTTGGATGCGATTCTGGACCATTGTAGAGTGCCTATTGCACTGCAGCATCTGGTAAAGGACGTCATTAGCAAGTTGGGAGTGCATCAAGTCACATGGGCCAAATTGAGACCGGAGCTACGGACCATCGGCCTTTCAGATACAACGCTGGATGATTTGCAGCAGTTCGATTGGCGCGCAGCTCCAAGTCAAGCCATGAACAGGCTACAATCGCTTCTGGGGACTGCATCTTCACCTATCAAAACCAAGGTTGATGATGCTCTGCAACATCTGCGAAGCGTGCTAGCCTATCTCGACATGCTGGGCATCATTCGTAAGCTCTATATTGCCCCCTTGAGTGCAGTCAATGCCAAGTTCTACGAGACTGGCATGTTAATGCAGTGCTTGCTTGAGAAGAGGAAGACCTCCATTGTCATCGCCGCCGGTGGGCGATATGATAGTCTCATCCGGGCGCATCAGCCTACCGAGACAAATACACTACGTCAAGGAGCAGTCGGCCTCTGCATTGGCATTGACACGATTGTTGCGCATATGCTAAAGACATGTGCACCGAGCTCGAAAGGCACGTTCCTGAAAGACCCAGGCCAGAATAGTCATCTTACACGTCGTTGCGATGTCTGCGTGGTGGCTGATGGCACGGAGCAGCTTCGTGACGCCGGCAGAAAGATCGTGGCCACGTTACGCGCCAACTATATCAGCGCAGAGCTCTACCACAGCTCGTTTCCAGACCAGAACTGCAGCTTCATCGTGAGCATGAGACATGAGACTTCGCCCACTGTTCGCGTCAGCAGCAGCAGCAGCAGCAGCACGGCTGAGGATACTGATGTAGCCATATCGGCGATCGTAGGCCACATCCAGCAAGAACTTCGGGAGCAGGCTAGTAGTCGAGCCCGGAGACCGCTGTTAAGACATCACTCAAGCCACCAAGCAAACGATCGCAAGGACAGCAATGTGCAGGTCTTGATGTCTCAGCACAAGAGCAGGAAATCAAACAAGTTCAGCATCATCAATGAGGTCGAACAGGACTGGTCCGAAAAGCTTGAGAAGCTGAAAGCTGCCCCGAAACTCGCCATTGAGACAGAAAATAGCGTTCTGGAGCTCATCCGACAGACGAGATTGTCCGATCCCGAGAGCTGGCGAAGTGCCATCCAGAGCGTGAAGCTTGCTGAACGACAGTATGTGCAACAGGTGCAGGCAATGCTTGA
The DNA here is from genome assembly GCA_000504385.2 of Exutisphaerella laricina CBS 326.52. Classification (NCBI taxonomy): domain Eukaryota; kingdom Fungi; phylum Ascomycota; class Dothideomycetes; order Mycosphaerellales; family Mycosphaerellaceae; genus Exutisphaerella; species Exutisphaerella laricina. The sequence goes on along the minus strand of AWYE02000132.1, from coordinate 29,857 downwards.
AGATTGGCGAAAGACATGGGAGGCAGGTCACGGGGTGGCAGAGGTATGTGTGTCGAACTTTCGAACTCATACTTGCATATACTACGACTTGAGTCTGTAGCTATAGGACCGATCAAATGCGTAGCGCGACCGTTCAGATTTCGGAGACACTTTGACCGGGAGTATGTCGGAACAACCACACAAGACAAGGATCCTGGTCTGCCAGCAGTGGTTCACAAGATCGCATCCAAGATGACAAGCACTACTATCCGTGTTGCAAGCTAACAGCCGTATACGGCGGTGCGAGGCGAGTCACGATCCTAGAACCAACAGAGCCGTGGCCTAATATTAACTTAGTCGACGGATACCTACATGTCCCCATGATCCACTTGCTTGGTGAGTATCGTATCCAGGCACATGGCGATAACGCACTGCCATCGTCCTTGGAACGAAGATCGTGGTGGGAACGTATGTACGTAGTCGACCTCTTCGGCGTGGTAGGTAACATGAGTGTGGCATGGAGAGCACGCTGTGTGCGCATTATTGTAGACCGCAGAAAAGCTGACCAGAATGTCATCGGGTCGCACTCTTGACTCGCGTCGCCAATCACCACTGTCGCTTCGACTAGAGATCCAGCCTGTATTGATACAATGGCACTGTGAGCAGCACCGGCGGCGCGCACCATCGTGGTAGTACGTATATGAATTGCTTGACGCGATATCGTAAGCATGATGAGCATTAACGCCATGTTCGATCGGTTCAAAGTCTGCTCTCCTTAACATCACCACCATGTTTTCCAACTCCATCTCTGTCCACCCACTCATCGCTCTCTCGACGATCAGCAGTAGGCGACTGCCCATCAATAATCACAACGTCCTGATCAGAAATCGCACCAGCCCTATCATCGCCGTGCATCAAATGGTCAAGATTCACCCTCGGTCCCTTGAACCACTTCCTCGCACTCACAACCCACCAAAGCACGACCAGTACCATCGGGCCGCCATAAACCACGGCGGTCCAGTTCATCAACTGTGGCGTCAAGTCACTCCCCGTCGTACTGGGCAAGCACAATATCGGCACCATCAACGCCACAAATCCACTACCAACAGCGCCAATCGGCAAACTCCACCTCCCCAGATTCCATGGCCCAGTGCGAAACCTGTTCCCCACGAAGAAAACTCTGATAAAAATCGGGATAGTGAACGCTACGAATGCAGCGCAAGCGCCAATACTGAAAATCGCGCCTATACTGTACGAACCACCGAAGATCAGCAGCAGGAGCAAGCAGCCGATCAAACAATTCAACCACACTGCGTTGACGGGAGTTTTGGTGTACGGGTTGACGCGTTTCCAGTACTTGGACAGGGGGAAGCAATCGTCGCGGGCGTAAGCGAAGGTGACCCGTGATGCGGCGATCATGCACCCTTGGCCCATGACGAAGCCGGCGATGATGGTCAGGGCCAGGACTGCGAGGACTGCTTTTTCAGGTAAGACTTGGATCAGGTATGCGGCGAATGGTTGGCCGAGGTCAGAGTCTAGGGCGTCGGGGATGGAGACGACGGTGTAGGAAACTACGAGTTGCAGGAACCAGCCTGCGATGCCGCCGACTGCGGAGGTGAGGACTATGGCGCGCGGGGCGGCGATGTTGGCGTTGCTACACTGAATTGGCGTGTGTTAGTCAGGGTGCCGATTGTAACAATGATCTAAAAGGCTTCGATCAAGGGGGCGAGTAGTACCTCTTCTGCTAAATGGAATGGCGAGTCGTAGCCGGACATGGTCCAGATGACGCCGATAAAGGACATGAGGACCGAGACGCCGGATGGGTAGTCGGTGCCTTGGTAGATTGTGCCCCAGACTTGGGAGGATGGGCTGAATCTTGGGAGGCCTTGCGATTCGCGGACTGTGCCGCCGGCGGGGATGAGGATGATGACTACGACTAGGGCGATCATGTTGAAGGTACTGCCGACGCTATTGATTGTAGCCAGCCACTTTGTCGGGGCAGATGCCATGCAGGAGTGAATGATCATGATGGCGGCGGTAAGCAGGAAGGTCTGCCAGTCGGTTGGAACATATGAGGGATTCTTTATGCTTGCAGCAGCTAGGATCATGGCCGCTGTACCATAGTTGACGGATGGGGCACCAGTGACCTGGCCGAACCAGTTGGACCAGCCTGTCAACCAAGCCGCAAAAGGACCCCAGCCTTCGGGAGCAAGCACAGCAGAAGCGTAGTACAAGCCTCCAGAGGTGGGCATTGACGAGCAGATCTCCGCCATAGACATGGCAACTGCTTGCACTCCTACCATGGCTACGAGCCAGCCCCAGGTCATGCCCGCTGTCCCGGCATAGCCCATGCCATAGTATAGTGTTGTCGCAAAGGAAGGGAGCAGACCCAGGACTGCGAAACTGACACAGAAGGTTGTCCATAGGGTAAACTCGCGCTTGAACTCGGCTTTGTAGCCTAGTGCCGCGAGAACCTCGTCGTCTTGGTCCCACTCTTTGTCGCTGTAGTTAATGGGTATGTCGCCATCTTTGAGGATAGATGTGACAGGCTCCTCGGCCACGCTTCTTTTTCGGTTGTTCGTGGAGGCTACGCTGGTTGTGCGCTTCTCTGCCATAACTTCGTTGCAGCAGAGAGGATGAGTTAGTGCGGAAGGAGGTGGGGGGGTCTGTCACATATATGTAGCGTCTGCCACACCAGTTGATGTCGAGTCTGAAGTACCTTATCGTCCACTACGGCACTGCGCGGTATGCTAAAACAGGAAGGCCGAGCCGTCCAGTCGCGCTTCGCAGGGGCCAGAATCGATGGCTTATCATGCCGATGTGGTCTGGACCAGCGAGATACGTACGTAGTAGTGGTGGTGGTGGTGGTAGTGGTGGTAGTGCTAAGTGCCGATCGACGATATTGCTTCCAATTTCCTCAGATCAAAGCAAAGATGCGGGCCCGTGTTGATGAGAGTATCAAGCATACATGTACATAGCAGGGTTGTCTTGGCGGGTATGACTGCCATGTTAAGTAAGGTCCACAGGCCCACGCTCGTTGGAAGGCCGTCCGGAGCCATTATGGACGTGGACCAAGTGGTTGGAGATGGCGCTGGTAGGGTTAGGGTTACAGGCGTGGTGGGAGGTGGAAGAGCCGTGAAGTTGTTCCTCGTTCGTGTCGCGTGCGGCGAAAGGAGAAGATGCGCTGTCACGTGGCCGGCTGTGCTGCCGGTGTCTGCGAGCGGAGCATTTCCGCGGCGATGGCGAGGGCATGCATTCTCAATCTTCTCTTCTTCAGAAACAGTGGCCATGCAATCCTTCTCTGTCCGTCGCATTGCCCCTTCTCCCCAGACATGCTGGCCAACATTTCACACTCGCCAGTATGGAGGAGCCAAGGCTACGTCTGCGTCGCCTGCCGACGACAGAAACATCAACAACAACAACAACGACAACATCCTCCTCCTCCTCCTCCGAACAACATCGGTCAAGTTTATCGCCAACAGCGAAGATGGAACAGCGAACTTCGAGAGCAGTCCACCTCGAGCGATTCCTGGTTCGACGGCCTGAACGAGATCAATGATACCTTTGGTGGGGACCCAGCATCGAAGAAAGATGTGAAGGGAGCGAGAAAGGACATCACCCGTAAAAACAATGGCTTCGTCCGCTTGAAGGCAGACGTGAGAGGACTAAAGATCACGTCCCCCAGAGAAAGACCACTGAACAGGCGGCCGGCGCAACGCAGGCTGGAGAACAATTCGTCACAGGACATCGCGCAAGATGTCTACGCAAGCGCTCCAACAAGCGCCATCGCCGCCAACAGCTCGACGAGAGTCGAAATAGATAGCCTGATAGAGCAGTTGACCCACGAGCGCGACATCAAAGCTGCTGAAGGTGACGAACAATGGGCGTGGAATAAGGACGCAGAAGGCCTGAGCAGGCTGTTCAATAGCCGCGATAATGCCAATGACGAAGGCTTGCACGACGATAGTGGACCCAAACCACCGCCATCGTTCCCGATCAGGGAAACTGCATCCAATCTGAACACTGGGGCTGTGGACAACGTAACAGTACCGCCGGGAAACGTGTCAGGTGTCGAAGCGCAGGCCTCACCCGCCCAGGACTCTCCATATCGTCCTATTTATGGTCTCAGCCAGTCAGCGTCTGCTGCGACTAACCGCAATGCGTCATTCTACTCGCTACGTCTTGCAGACAAAGTCTCGGAGGATGTGGTTGTGCCATCAAAGAGCCCCGCGTTACCTTTCGGTGCGAAGAGTGACGGTAAAGGGAGTGACATGTCTAGCTTGCGAGCGTCGGTGTCGGGTTGGGATGACAAGAAAGTCCAATCGGTGAAAGAGACGTCGAGCAAAGAGCCTCGGTCGTCGGCTTGGTCGACTTTGGCGGAAAACAGTTCTCGTTCCATGCCCGAAGAAGCTTCTGTCGCGGCAGACACTACGCCCATGTCGGAGGAAGTCGAACTGGAAACAGCAGCCGTGGAAGACAACGTTGCCCATGGACGGCTTGCCAGTCTCTACGAATCGCGCAAGACACCAGCCAATTCGGCCACGGCGAAGGAGGAGTCTGAAGCACCTCATGGCATCACCGGACAGGTCGCTGGACGATATAAGCAGTGGAAGGACAGCGTCCGTGCCGCCTTGTTCGACGCAGCGCCAAGTGGCGTTGAAGGCGTGTCAATCGCTGAGGCCATGAAGTCTCGTCCCGCTCGTAAAGGTAGCGGTGGTGATGGTGGAGGTAGTGGAAAGTCAGGCAAGTCTCCACCGCCACCTGCCAGCATCCCGGAACCTGCTGAACCACAGAAGTCTCGTTCTGAGGAGATCAAATCCTTGACCCCCAGGAGCATCGACATCATGCCCTTGGACATCCCTCAGCCCCACGTTCCATATCTCGAATACGGCTTGGACAGAGTGCTGTTCAACCAAGGTGTTCATCAGCTGCAAGACCCGGCGTCACGCGTGTACAACTTCGACCCATACCTGCAGGATATCATGCCCGTCACTGAGTTCGACTTCAACGCATTGAAGGAGTACAAGACGTCTTCGCAAGATCACGCGCTTGCTGAAATTGCAAAACAACAAGGGAAAAAATACATTGGATCAACGTCTAGCATGACGAGTTCCTTATCGCACTTCCACTTTCTGCTTTCGAACTTCCGCGATGTAAATATTGATATGCTCTCGGACGGTTTCGTCACAGGCGCGACTAAGAAGACTTTTACCATGATTAACGGAGCGCCGAGTGCTGTATTCTTGCGGCACAGGAACGGCACCTACGCCGTGGACGCTGACAAGGAATTCGATGGGGCTAACGTGCTGATGCTTCTGGGCAAATCTATGGAACTTCTGCTTACGCTACCAAAGGACGACTACGAGCGATATCGCAAGATCGACCCACGCCAAGTACCGGAAGAGCAACGCGTGGCACCAGAAAGTTATCAATACACAACCATGCGCGACTTTTTGATGCGGTCCCAGCTCGATGCCTATGACCCACGACTTCCCGGAAATGGCACTTTTGATCTCAAGACACGTGCTGTAGTTTCCGTGCGCATGCAGTCCAAAGACTTCGAGGAGATGACTGGTTATGAGATATTCAATCTTCAGGGCCATTGGGGTTCTTATGAGCGCGAATATTATGACATGATCCGTTCAACCATGCTCAAGTACATGTTGCAGGCTCGCATGGGTCGCATGAACGGCATATTTGTTGCCTACCACAACGTCAAACGCATCTTCGGCTTCCAATATATCCCAATGCACGAGATGGATCGAGCTTTGCACGGCCAGACCGACAGCTGTCTAGGTGATCAGGAGTTCAAAGCCAGTCTGGACATGATGAACGAAATCTTCGATAAAGCGACTGCCAAATTCCCAGGCAGATCGATGCGATTCCACTTCGAGACTCGTCCAGCGGAAGGCGGAGATGGTCTGCCCACCGCGCTGCACGTCTTTGCTGAACCCATGACAGAGACCGATATTGACACGATCCAGAACTCGCAAAAGGCAAAGATTGCAGCTTGGGAGCGTGACATCATGGGCAAAGATGATGAGCATATCGAGGCTGATACAGACACTGATCACAACGAGCAAGTGGATCTTGAATCTGGGAACGTTGTTGATGAGCAGTCCTTAGCGGAACCTTCTGGTCAAGAAGCAAGCACGAGCGGTGAACACGAAGTGGATAACGATACTGTGGATGTTAGCGAGACTTTCGATGCCAGCGAGACTGTGGATGTTAGCGAGACCCTTGATACCAGCGAGGCTGTGGATGTCAGCGAGACTGTCGTAGCGCACACGAGTAACGCACATGCCAATCGGCCATTCCTGAACCAGATCACGAAGCAGGACAGCGAGGAGCTCAAGCCACTCTTTTATGCTACTATTATTGCTCAGTCGAAAGTCAACGGAGAAGTACCTGAGGACGATAGGCCGGTGAATCTCAAGCAGACCGACCTATGGGAGATTGACTACATCCTCAAGGAATACGATATTACAAGGCATCAATGGGCTCTTTACGAGGACTGCAAAGCTCGACGCAAGCATAAGCTGTACGATAGCAGTGACGATGCTGATTTGGATGCGGAGTCGGATGGGGCTACTAAGCAGGACAGGAAATTTGATGGGTACCTTAAGATGCTGAGGGGTCTGTCGAGGAGGGCTGCAGAATTGAGGAAGAGAATTGATAAGCTTGAGGACGGGCGGGAAATCGTCAGGGCCGATAAGCCTCTGGCCCGTGAAAGGGAGAAGATCGAGAGCCTTGACGACTATATGAGCTGGATGTATAGAGCGAAGCATGTCTAGAAGCTTAGCATTTCAGACTTAGCGTCAAGCGTGCATTGTATAATATGGCGTAGCGTGGATGTTGGTGGAAGCATTGTGCATAGAGAGCATCACCTGTACAACAGTTATCTTTCTACCCTCACCTTGATCCTACCCCGTACTGCCACCTCCCAACGGCGCGCTCTTGTTACCAAAAGTGACTTAGCTGCTTGACCAAGACACTCCGCTCACTGGACAGGCAGCATGCCATCCAACCCACGTGCGACTTGAAATGACGTGCTGAGCCACAGGGTCCAAATGCGCGCATCCAATTCCCGATTCTTCACCAAACCAACTGGCGAAAACTTATATTTACCACCACCCTTCTCCTCAAATGCTCGCACGCTTCCGACCTCTGACTAAAATCACCACCTACCGCCACTTTACCACCACCCCCGCATCCACAATGAAGGCTTACTGGTTCGATAACCTTCCCGTACGTCCTAACCCCGCCATACCACAAGCACCCAGCCCTCACCCATGCTGACATGTATTCCTTCGTAGGGCGACCAACGCGAACCCCACGACTCCGGCCGTCCAGTCTCCGCGCAAAAGCTCAGCGAGCTCGGCATCATCCACCACGAACTGCCCAACAACCTCGAAGGCGTGAACCAGATTGCGTCGGAACGCAAGTACAAGAACCGCGACGAAATCGAAATCTCCCCCTCGACGCTGGCGGGCTACGAAGAAAAAGTCAAGACCTTCTTCCACGAGCACCTGCACGAAGACGAGGAGATCCGATACATCCTCGGCGGGGGAGGATACTTTGACGTCCGGGGCAAGGACGATGATTGGATTCGCATAAGGCTTGAGGAGGGGGATTTGATGATCATGCCGGCGGGCATTTATCATCGCTTTACGACGGATGAGCAGAACTATACGAAAGCTATGAGGCTTTTTAAGGAGGATCCTAAGTGGACTCCGCTTCAGAGAGGGGAGGAGACTGATGGGAATCCTTTCAGGAGGGAGTATTTGCAGCAGAGGGAGGGTTTGGCGGCGTGAGACGTGGAGGTGTGTGTGTGTGTGTTTGTAGAGATGACAAATAAGACGAGATGGGAACGGATGGAGTCATATGGGTGATATGTTCAGTCGATTTCGCGGTTGAAACCAGATCATGCTTCATCAGCATGATCACAAGCGGTATGATTCAATGCTTCTTCAACGTAAATGACTTTATGCTACAAATGCTGTTCATTACTCATCATTCTTTCCCATGCATTTCCCACTCGCTATGCTGTGCCCAGAACGCCTCGCTGCAAGCAAAAGACATCATCAGTAATCAATGAGTCGTTTAATCAGTCCGTCGTGGATCAATCTCGCCATGCATCCGGAGGCGCTCCTGTATGTTCTGCAGCAGCTCCACTTCATCATCGCTAAGCTTGACATGATGTGGCATTTGGATCTTGTACGGCGTAATGTGGATCTCGTCAATTCCATCGTCGAACTCCACATTCGCCATGGGGTTGCTGAGCTCGCGCCGCAGAGTGCGTTCACTAGAACGACAGTCAGTATTTGATGTTGCACTCATTATATATATAGATATATCGCATACCTGCTAGCATCTGAAGTGCTACCACCTGCTTTGCCTTCCTCGGCATCCTTGTCGTCGGCGATTTTGTCCTCGCGTGCTTCCCTCCGTTGCTGGCGTAGTTTGCGGCCTGTGACACTGGGTGTCCACCAGTACATGGGGTACTGTCGCAGGATGTTGTTGAAGATGAGGGCCACGCAGAGTAGGAGAGTGCTATCCAGAAGCACGAGCGGCACGTACCGCCAGCCCATGGCGATGACTTGGCTTTGAGTCAAGGCCAGGACAGCGGTTGCTCCTCCGGGTGGGTGGATAGTGTTAGTGATGCTCATGACTAGCGATGCGACAGCACATCCGACCGCGCCTGCTACCCATTGAATGTTGTTGGGGTACGGGTTGTAGAAGTTGGGGTAGTGCTCGAAGCCTTTTGCGACTGCTACACCGCATATCGCAGCCAGAGTGTTGCCGATGACGGAGTTACGGGGTTGTGCCAGTGGTGATTTGATCGTGTTGAAGTCCAGGACTGCGCTGGCTCCAAGTGACGCGAGTATGACTGGAGGATGCCAGCCTACGATGCCTGGGGCGTAATTGCCAATACCTCCCACGAGACACAGTCCTGCTACTGTTGCTAAGAACGTTACGGGCCACTGGAGAGCAGCGTATGGCTCCTTAGCTGGTTCTGAGCGGTACCCGAGCCATCTTGATATCGGTTTCGGTAGGCAGTTCAAGCGACTGCTCGGTATCCATGGGTTGAGATATCTGTCAATGTCGAAATCCAGAATTTGGTAGAGTGGTTTTGACTCTACTGGGAGCGCCATGCTGTCGTGTGTGCTGAAAGCAGCTGTACCCCTTCGTCTTGGTGGGTTAGAGTTACCAGGGTCGCGTTTGAAGATGAGATGAGAGAGATGAAGAGAGGTCTACCATAAGAGCGGATACAACGCGGCAGAGACACCGCTTGTTGGAAGAGAGAATGCAAATAATTACTCACCTCCTCCCCCTCCTCCTCCTCCTCCTTGTTCTCCTCCTTCTGCTGCTGCGTCGATCGTATGGCTTGTTGCAACCGAGTGACGTGCCTCCCGATTCTATGAAGTAACCGGTCTCCTCGGAGGCAACATCCGAATGTTTACCGACAGACTCTGTTATAGCCAATTTCTTGTGTCTCTCGCAGCATAGCAGTCAAAAGAGTGCCGGGGATCGCCGGCTCCATCATCGCTGTTCCTCAGTCCCTCGATGCACTCCTTTTGGCATGCTGTTGCTTTCGTAGACGCCGCGAATTCGCGATGTGAAGACTCTTCTGCTCCATGACGCGTGCTCGGAGACGTCAAAGTCTTCAAAAGCGGATCGGGTCAAGCGGCCTCACGTGCGCACAATGTCCTAGGAAAGTTGTACGTAATTGCCGTGCAGCCATGTTCCAGCCGGTCTCGTGTCGTGGAGAATCACCGGCCACATTCTGCGAAGTAGCCTACACAACAACAGTGCTTTCGCGGGCGTAAGAAGCGTCTCCAGAGGTCTGAAAGATCAACAAGAGATGTTGGAAGAAGAGATGAGGTTGATGAAGTGTCGAAGAGATAAGACTGATCAAATGTGGTTCAGATTGGGAATAGCATATCTCTGGGGTGCATGCATGCCTGAGGCCGACACGATTGGTGCTTCTCCGAGGAGACTTCACAATCCGACATGATATCAAAAACAACATCTTCTACTACGCCACCATGAGTACGAAGAGGTGAAAGAAGAGAATTCTCTCGCCGGATACAACATACTCCTCTGTTCGCACCACATACGTAGTAAGCACTGCCAGGTAATAGACCATGGCCACTCCCTCGCTTCACGCTCTGCTGCTGCTGTCGGATTCAGCCCTGCCCCTTGGCTCATTCGCCTTCTCCTCAGGTTTGGAATCTTTTCTTGGCCACAAGAACATCTCCAACACTCACAAGTCCGCCTCTGCCTCTGTCAAGCTCGCTGCAGCAGAAACCTTCCTGGAACAGTCTGTGGTAAACCTGGCGTCCACAGCGCTACCTTATGTTTTGGCCGCGTACCATGACCCAGCGACGCTCGAGGACCTGGATAACGACTTCGACGCAAGTACGCCGTGCACTGTGGCCAGAAGAGCGAGCATAGCGCAAGGACGAGCACTGTTGCAGATATGGGACCGAGCATTGTGCTCTTCGGCAGTCGCAGGAGAAGCGACTACAATTGTCTCTGCCTTCGCCGTGAAGCTGAAGGCCAATGCTCTTGACAACTACGGTCTACAGCTGCAAGCACATTTCGCTCCACTGTTCGGTGCAGTGTGCCAGGCTTTAAGTATCTCTGCGCATGATACGGCATATCTTTTTCTGCTCAATCACTCAAAAGCTGTATTGTCAGCAGCTGTGCGAGCCAGTGTCATCGGGCCATATCAGAGTCAATCATTGCTAGCGGATGAGCGACTACAGGTGTGCATTAAGACGTGCATACATCGTGAGCAAGATGCAAAAGTACCTGAAGCTGCAGTGACTGTGCCCACGTTGGATCTCTGGATGGGACGACATGAGCTTTTGTATTCGAGGATCTTCAATTCCTGACCACGTTCCATGCTGTTTGGCCTAATTCTACATGCTGAGAAAAGGTTCGGAGGCGTCTGCGATGACTCGACGTGATCTCCACGTGCTGCTTTCTGCAACAACCGCCCGACTTTTCATATCGAATTCGCGGGTTAAAATCCCCCCTTCGGCGACTATCCGTTCAACCACTTGGGCTCTTACTTACACTGTTCGGCAAAGTCCTGCCACTTAGCGCAGACAACATGGCAGATATCAGCTCATCTTAGTGGGCGCAACGATCGTTGTTCATCTCATGCCACTGCGCAAACGACACGTCGTGGGAGCTGTGAGATGGTAGATTTCGACTTTAGCTTGGAATGATGAACTTGCGACAGACCACATAACAGCTTGGCTATCTGATCATTGCCAGGTCTGGGAGATGTAAGACCATAGCAGTGTATGCACTGGCTTTGGTTGGTGGCTTGCTATGGCATGTGTTTGGGCGAGTACAGCGACGCTGAAGATGCGGAGGTCAATTTCTGACATTCCAATAGAAGGGTGAAAGTACCAACCATCCGACATGGCACTCTGGAAGCACCAGGACTCCAGGAGGTCGTGTTGTGGCTCCGGATTGGAAACAAGAGTAGATAAGCGCAAGAAGAGTTGTCACCGTTTACCACACAGCACATTCGCTATAAGCATCAAACCAGCTTCCTGACGATTCGCCTCTCCGGAGATGCGTAAAGCATACAGAATGATACAGATGCTGGAATTGCTTGCAAGCGACGACCTGAGGCGAGGTGAAGAGTCTGGAGGGCGACTTTGAGCGACTGGCTGTTTCCGCAGATGAGTCTCAGTACAAGCATGTGCGAAATTCGATCTGAGCCGTGAGATGTTCAGGATGAATGGCTTTTGTGATCTGTACCATATGTCATGTACTTCATCTGGCTGCACGTCGTCGCTTCTGACTCGGGCGCTCTGCCCGTGAGCCTTGCTCTCTGTACTCACCACTTCAGCAATGCCAGCATCCTGTTACCTCTTCACTTTAGCTCCATATCCATGACTACTTCGGATATCGTTGTTGGGTGCGCAGCATGTTACGCATAGATATGCCTCGATTGGGCATGTGTTTCGGTGCCGGAGTTACAGCGAAGATGTTGGATGCAATGAATATTTAGTTCAAGGGCCACGCGGTTCCCGTGGATTTGGTACAAGGTATCCATCACTGCCGAGGCCGAAGACGACGGTTGATTTATGTGACGATGTTGTTTGAACCTCCAATCAGACAATACCTTAGTAAACACTCTCACTCTTCTGGCGTTGAGACTCAGGCTACGGAGGGCTGACACTGTCTCCTCACTTCTATTCTTCACTCTGTCGTCAGAGGCACGCCGCGACTCGCAGTACGTAGGTGAGGCGAAGAGAGTCGGAAACGGAAGCCGATGCCAGTGCAGCATAGCACAGCACAGCACAGCACAAACAGCTGAATATAGATCGCCCGACGTCAGTATGCTGCTCCTTGGCTTGACGGGCAGCATAGCCACTGGCAAATCTACAGTCTCCTCTCTCCTCTCCTCCCCGCCATACAGTCTCCCAATCGTCGATGCCGACAAGATCGCTCGCCAGGTGGTCGAGCCCGGCACATCTGGCTACAAGAAGATCGTCGATACTTTCGGACCGTCAACACCAGATCTGCTCGTACCCGCCACGCCTGAGAATGGCGGCGAGCGTGGGCACAATGGCAAAGGCAGGGCGCTGAACAGACCCGCCTTGGGCAGGAGAGTGTTTGGAGAGGGTAAGGATGAAGATCGTAAGGCATTGAACAAGATCGTGCATCCGGCAGTCAGAACGGAGATGTATCGACAGATGCTGTTCGCGTACCTAAGAGGGCATTGGGCAGTGGTGCTTGATGTGCCACTACTGTTTGAGTCGGGATGGGAGCCGCTGTGCGGCACGATTCTGGTCGTGGCCGTGCATGATGCCAAAGTCCAGATGCAGAGACTACGAGATCGAGACGAGCATCTGACAGAGGAGGATGCGAGAAATCGCGTTGCTGCGCAGTGGGATGTGAGGGACAAGGCGGAACGATGTTTGAGGAGAGGAAACAAAGCGGGAGTTGTAGTCTGGAATGATGGCGACAAGGGTGACCTGAAGAAACAGATCGATCAGGTCATGTCACAGGTCAAGACGGGCAGTCCGCAGTGGTGGGCTTGGCTTCTTCTGCTGTGTCCCCCACTGGCAGCAGCAAGTGGAGGATGGTCTTACGTGAGGTCCTGGTGGATCAAGCGGCAATGGGAGCAAGAGAGACAGCGTGAGAAGGCGAAGCTGTAGCTGAAATGCCGAACGTAACACTTCTACCTTTGAAACCGGTCTAACGCTGCGTTGCATTCGAAAGTTCTACAGCACCCACCATCTTTTAGCCACAGACGCGAACAATGCCGTTCCTGAGATTGCTGGAAGCCATGTTACACAAACGCGGAGTCCTTCTTGCAACAGCTTACTAGCCTTCGATTTTGCTACTGCAGGTCCGAATGTGCATCAACCACTGCGTGGCTGTTGAATGCTCCAACGAGAAGGCCAGAAACCTTCGTCGACCACAAGACGACAGTAGGCAAATAATCGATCCTCTCACACACATGGACCTTTGAGCAGATTATTTCTGACATGCTCCAACGCGCGGACGTCGAGGATGTACCTGGAAACATCAAGATTCACTACACTTGCGTATAGGCGTTCCAGGCACTATCTGGAGTATATCTGGATTGACACGTGCTATATCGATAAAAAGAGCAGTGCTGAGCTTTCTTGAACGGAGCAACTCTATGAACAGATGGTTTTGTCAACGCCGCCATATGCTGCGGCTTGCTATCGGACATAGTTGTGGGATCTGCAGGATAGCCTGGAGCTGCTTATGCTGCTTAAACCTCAGGCGCGATAGATACAGCCCGTCATTCGCAAGACTGAACCTTTCAGATTCCAGGCACTTGGACGAGTATCTGCTCTATTTGGTCAACCCCTGCGCAATGCATACAGTGATCATTGTCGTCTATGGTGGATGCTCAAGCTGACCTGATCTCGCACTCATTCAGAGTCATTCGCATCCTTCGGCATCAGAGGGTGTTGCAATGACTGGACGTCTCAAGAAAGATACTACACCAGCGCCATGGGCCGTTAATGCTAATAGCCAGCATTACTGCACGTCTTTGTTTTCCACGAACGGTCAGAAGCCATACTATAGCACCTTATGTACCGAAAGGATCTTGCGAGTCTGGGAATGTGAAGTCTTCGAAGTTTCCAAACAAGAAGTCTTCCGGCATTCCGCTGCTGAGCTCCAGGTTGCAAGATTGCGGCATCATGCACCCGTTGGGACTAGCACTCGTAGCATTATCGATAGCAGTATGCTCGATGCCGCCGAAGTGGCTTTCTGTAGGTACGGGCATCATGCCCAGAGCAGTCGTACATTCGTTCAGCTTCTTCTTCAACGTGACAGAGACTCTAGCAAGTGGGTGTTGAGCCTGCACCTGTGTCTTTGTGAATATTGCGAGTGCTGCACTCACGCAGTGGATGTCCTGCTTCACGGGCACATCAAGCTGGTCTTGATACTTCATGCAGATTTCCAGCAAAAAATGACCAGCAAAGCAGATCATGATAAGGAAGTAGTGCGGCATCCCTATAAGATGACTCTGGAAGGCGATGTCTCCAGTGACCGTGGTGAAGATATTGATCGCAGCTTCTCGTGCGATGGTCGCTGCCAACAAGAAATGCTGTGGAATTAGATCGTTATGCAGGCCACGAAAGACATGATGTCCCAAGTAGAGCTTGCTGAATTGGTAGTGCATTGTCAAACCCGCTAGTGGAAAGGCGCCAATGTTGGCATCCGGTTCTGTTATCATCAGTGACTATCGTGCTATCGGGGGAGGGAGCGGTTACCAAACATGGCTGAGAATCTGGAAAACCACTGGTCAAGCTCGCGAGCGAAGTGGGTGAACTGTACGCTCAGACTCTTCGCAACCGGTGCAGCATGTTCGCGCCCGAACACATCTTTGATCTGGCCCATAGTGTATAACAGCGCTACCTGTGAGATGAGGCGAATGTCTTGATGCGTCTGGCGTCCGTTGCTCACCAGGAACATTTCCCGGTTCTCAATGGCCTCCTTTTCTGCTCTCATAACTGGGTCTCGGTTGTACAAGATTGACAAGTGCTGGTCTGCTACAAAGAGCAGATACCACAGTCGCATATTGTCTCTGACCTCTATGGGAGTGGTCGCAGTCGTGGAAGGTGATGTTCCAGACGGTTCGGCCAATTTGTGGAAGTGACCATGGAGCCTCATATCGGCGGCTCTTCTGATCGCATCACTTAGCAGAATACGTGAGTTGTTAGGCAGCCAAAACGAGCCTATACATAAAGCACGTATGTACTCAATGCCACGCTTCTCGAACAAAGAGTTCGAGACTAGAGTACGGTACTCCCGATTGCATATTTCAAACAGCTTTTGGCTGGTAGCCTCTTGAAACGCCGTCACGGCGCAAATTGCCGCGAGTAGAGTTGGCGATGCTCTTCGCACTTGGTGCACGTCGCTGTATTGAGAGGCGATGCCGTACAAGAAGCGGTCCAGCTGAAGCAGATACCGATGGACCAGGCGTTCAGCATCTTCAAGCGATACATGTCCTTTGCTGATCAGGTCTGGACGCTCGCTAGGCCTCCTGCGTATCCCTTGCATGCTTGCCTCGGTGGCAGCAGTACTGTCTGCATGAAGTGTCGTCAGGTACAAGTCAATCGGCGCTGGTGCGTGAGAGGGCGAAGCCGGAGGAGAAAGCTCACACCTGCCGTCCTCAACATCTTCGTCCGAGGCTCCGCTTTGTGATCGTGGGACGTGCTGCGCATTGTCTGATAGCAGTGGTAGCGGAGAGTCCAGAGACAAGTGCTGGCATATCTGACGTAGCGTTGAGTGAACATTGCTCATGTCTTTGCCAAGAAGACCTAGCTGTCTGTGGTCTGCTGCAGGGTTTCGTAAGGGGGTGTGAAGAATGCACGATAGAGCCTTCTTCTGGCACCTTGTGCACGGCGGCTCTTCGTCAACCATATCGCATCTGATCTTGCCGAAGTCAGCAGTAGCACTCATCTACTCAATCCCGTCCCACATCACATTCGCTGCTAACAAAATGCCCAGACGTACTCGTTTGCACATACCTTCTGCTTGCGACACGCCGTACAGGCCACTGCCAACTTCTTCGTCCCTGGACGCTCGTCAAGGGCAGAACCCTGCCGTTTGCGTTTCTGTGAGGTCGACATCTCGTCTAGATGCATGTAAGGAGAGTCGAAACGGCCTACAGAATCCGGGGTGTAATCGTGCTCCCAGCTCGTTCTTCGGTATTGGAGATGTTGTTGCTCGTCAAATTGGCCGATACAGGATCTCAATCCCCGCTCCTCCAGGACCTCCACATCTGGCGCGGGTGATGTTCGGGTCCAGGCGGCTAAGACTATTTTGCTAGGGCCGTGGAGCCCGCGTGAAAAGTACATTTCTATGTGTATCGTGTCTATGTGCTGTATATGCTCGTCGTGAGATTCTCTGACAGCCCCATCGTCCTTTCCATTACATTCTTGCTCTCGGCTTCCAGGCGATCCATGGGTGTTCCTCGGAGGTCCGAATCCATGGATCGACCAAAGCTGTATTCACCATGCCTGGATGTGCTTGATCGACATCCGTGACACCAGACAGCCTCATCGAAGTCTCCAGCTCGTCCTTCAGGATGTCGATCATATGCTCCACGCCCTCTTGTCCGTAGCCCAAAGCGTACAGCCATGGTCGTCCAATACCAACGGCAGTGGCTCCTAACGCGATTGCTTTGAGAATGTCTGTCCCTCGTGTGAAGCCGCCATCGACGAATATCTCCAGCTTGTTCAACACTTCCGGACAGGTCTTGTGAATCTCAAGTAGCGTAAACATAGCCGGCTGCACAGTATCCAAGGAGCGTCCTCCGTGGTTGCTTAGAAATATGCCATCCATGCCGTATTCTGTGGCTCTTTTCGCGTCTGCAGCAGTCTGTATTCCTTTCAACACGATCGGTAGGCCAGAGACGTTTCGGAGCCAGGGTAGGTCTTCCCAGCTCAACGATGCATCTATATACTTCCCCATTACTCGGCCAAGCCCGCCGCCTTTCTTGTCGTTGTGTGCTACTGCTCCACTGATCGCCGCAGACACGTTCGCGGCGGCTATGCGTTCGTCGGCCTCACGCTTTCCTGCCACTGGTGCATCTACGGTGACCATTATGGCTTTCGCACC
Organism: Exutisphaerella laricina CBS 326.52; assembly: GCA_000504385.2. NCBI lineage: Eukaryota > Fungi > Ascomycota > Dothideomycetes > Mycosphaerellales > Mycosphaerellaceae > Exutisphaerella > Exutisphaerella laricina. The sequence continues at coordinate 12,736 of AWYE02000132.1, read as the reverse complement.
GGCCTTCTTGACATTTCGTAACTGCTCTTCGGTCTTGCGACGATCGGAGTTGACGTATAGTTGGAAGAAGAAGGGTTGCTCTGGTACGCCGGCTGAAACTATTTCTTCCAGAGAGTAGGAGGCATTGCTTGAGATCTATCGCTGTCAGTGCCGGTGCCGATAGCATGGAATTTTGTTTTGGCTTACTCCCTGTATAATCCCGTGCTTACCGCATGCAATTGATACTGCTAGCTCGCCGTCTGGATGTGCTAGTCTGGCCATGGCTGCTGGGCTGAAGAAAAAGGGAACGCTCGACTCGCAACCCAGGATTCTGCGCCTCATCTTGACATTCTTGACGTCGCATAATACTCTCGGTCGAAGCAGCAATTTCTTCTGAACTTCAAGATTTGCTCGATGAGTGACGAGGTCTGTAGCCGCAGAAGAGTAGAAGGCGAAGCACTTCGGCGTGAACGTCTGACGTGCGACCTCTTCAAAGTCGTGCACGGAGATCAGGCTTTGCAGGTCTGGCTTGAAGGATGTTGGAATAGCCTGGGTGGCTCGTACCCTAGATCGTTCCTCTCGTTGAGATATGATATTGATATCTAGGTTCATCGAAGCCATGTTCGGAATTTGTGCTAAAAGATCGTTGGAGCTGGTTGAGTGGCATTAGAAGAAAGGACCATGCCGAGCCGATGCCCTTGAAGTTATATGTGATAGCCTCGTCCTACGTCTGGTTTAGACTGTGGCCTAATCGGAAGTCATTCGCCGGAGCATGACGGAGTTAGTCCTCTTTTCACTATCACGTATACCATACCATATCTCTCGGTTCCATGCCGCAGAGTCCAAGCTTACAAGTACCAGACTATAGCACCAGCGTGAACGGCCGCTTCTGACGGCACAGGCATTTTGTACAGTTTTCGTAGTATACACTCTGCCTTGATGAGTAGCACAACGCACGGCCGCGCGAACATTGGAGCTGTATTGATCGCCATTGGGGTGATGACGTCTCCTGCTACGCGTTGGTCTACAATCTGTCAGTCGCCGATGGCCCCTTGCTGCCCAGTGGACGATGTCACAGGACCGGAAGCGCGAATCCGACATTGAACGGAGAACATCCGATATGTCGGAGGCGTCTTCCTTGACGGCGTGACTCGATGACAGTACATATGACACGCGTAAAGTGAAGGGGAGCAATAGTCAGAGATAGAAAGGAGGTGATCGTGGTGTTGACGTGCAGAAGGTACCGATGCGACTTCAGGGTAGCGTGACACTTAGAGCTCGGTCCAGATTGTGGTGAGGCATCTAGGGTTGTAGTATCTGCTAAGTAAATCCCTGGGATGACCGCAGCGTGCTTCGCAGAGACCATGTTAGCCTAGACTGTTCAATTCGCCATTTTCGGGGTTCAAAAGAATCGTGGTCGAGTCTATGACCTCCCGTAGCCTGAGATTTGCGGACAGGTGTGTCATGAATCACTGGGTTTGCTTCTTTTTCTACTGAAGCACAGTGCAGTACTGTATGGGTTCTTCAGCCATTCATGATGTGCCAAGCTAGTGATACGGGAAACACGTGGCGGCATGACCAGCAAATCGCTACAAGATGCCACAATCAAGCAATGGTGCTCGATGCTGCTTCGCGGATAGAAGGGCCGCCATTGTGACGTATACACCGACATGAACCGTGTAGCCTTTCGTTACAAGTACAAACTCGACGCTTGGAAGCCCTTATGTTCTCTTTATGCTTCCAAAGCCACAGAAGTATTGTAGCTCAAACTTCAGTTTAGTAGAACATCTGACACCTTCACCTGTAGAAAAGCAGACGTCACGAGAGACCAAGATGTCAGGAGGCGAGAACGCAGCAGAGAAGACCAAGAGTGGCCTCAAAGGTATTGGCGTAGGTAAACGCGTCCTGCAAGCAACAGTCCATCGCTGATGAGGCCCAGGATGCCGTTGAATCTGTTCGCAAGAACGTCAACTCATTCGCAGATGATATGATTGGCAGCAAAGCCGGAGCTCATGCAAACACAGCAGACGGAATTCACTCCACGCCCACGGCAGATGCTCTTTCTTCGACCTCAGGACACAATCCGGCTACCGGACGCCACGAGGTTCATGGTGGGGGTGTGACAGGAGCACAACATACTTCCGGTGCAAGAACAGCTGGTGCAGACACGCTTGGGGCAGATGAGCTGTCCGAGGGGAAGCTGTCAGGTATGCGCACAGATGGTCGTCAGCAATAGAGGAACGTCGATGAACAGATAGGCGCCGAATTCCTCTCGATGTGCTATGGTTATGATGAAAGTAAAGCAGAATTAGAAGAGCGTTCCTTTCGCTTCGTTTTCCGTGTTTCCCAAACCACTGAAGTTGGTATTGGGGTGTTGTAGAAAATGGCGGGTTGAGAGACGATTGTATTTGGCCGGGTCATGCTGGCGCTACTTCCAGTAATCACGAAGATCTTCCACCTAGCGCATCGAGGTCAGCGTCCAATCGATTCGAGACGATAGGTGTGGTTGTCGTGGTTGTTCTAAGGACTATCATTAGCTCGATCTAACTCAGAGCCAATCATGTAAGCAAGGGCAAGGCAGGTACAAGGCTACTATATTTCTATCCCATCGTGCTTTCTGTCCCGTCTCTGCAACCACACCATTTGCAGTCGTCCATGAGCGCACTGAAAACCTCCATGATTTTAGAGGGTTCAATGACGTCGCAATGTAGAATAACTTTGCCTGCGCTAAGCAAGCCACAAGCTCCATCGTCCCAGGCATCCATGCCTATCAGATGCAAGAGCCAAGTCGAAAGGATTGACGAGATCTGGTGCATACATAGAGATACACTTCCTGGCTGACCGCATGAGAGCTACACCACTCAGACCACGTTGTATTGAGCACAAACGGCGCGGACATGGCCACAACACAAGAAGGGGAGTCACCACAGTGCTTCGATGCATGCGATCGCTTCTTCTCGATTCCCGAACTGCTCACCCTGTTCCTGGAAGAAGCACCAACTCGCGTCTTGGTCAACTGCCAAAGAGTCTGCCAAAATTGGAACACAATCATTGCCGACTCTGAAATCCTCCAACAGCATCTCTTCTTCAGGCCCGCAGAAGCAAACACAACCATTACACACGTGAACCCCGTTATCCCGGAATGCTTTCCAATACTTTGGGACAGCATAAGCTTCTACCAAGACCTTACCACCATGCCGTGGGCTAAAGACGGCACGAAACTGGATGCAGTAGCACGACAAGCTTACGCCCGTCCTGAAGCATCATGGCGAAACATGCTCGTTGCCCAACCCCCAGTGCGCCGCTTAGACTGGTGGCACGACTGGTCCCAAGGACTGCAGGGGTGGGAGACCGACGACGACGATGACTACGAAATATGCCAAGGTTGGGGCCATCAAGACTTAGCCGATCACGATGTAACATTAGGTATTCTTTACGACCTAGTCGAGTCCCGTCTCGCACGAGGCTGCTCAGCACAAGTGTCCTATTTCCTCGAGGGTGCATCAAGTACAGACGATCCCACAGCCACCGCCCGGGAGATAGAGTGGGACTCTTGGCAAGACCAACATCATGGCTGGACTCCCACTATGCCCAGGGTCAAAATTCACACGAAGCAAGTCTGGAAGGGACGACCTAACGGGCGGGAGAAGTTCGACATGCAGTTGCTGAGTTGGACGAATCTAGGGACGCAGCGAGAAGGGCATCACCATGAAGGCGATGGCTTCAACGTCTTGCGAGAAGACTGCGGAAGAGATCGATGGTATCATGATGAGGAGGAGATAGGGGCTGATTCGAAGAACGATCCGAGAATTCGTTGGTCCCGTAGTGAAGCGTTTGAGTGGCCCGAAATCAACGGTGAGAGTAGTGGAAATTCCTGAACCGGTACTCATATCCATTGTGCTGGGTCATCCCTCGGCCCTCGTCCGTCAATCTAGCAGTGTGCTAACCAATCACGGAAGCACAAGTCGTATTGTATTTCAGTATTTGGATTCACAGCGACGTGAAGCAGTCAGCATTGCAAGGCGGCGGATCAGCTGCAAGTCATAACTTCATCTCGTTCATAAGCGTCTCTATACATGCCTTCACATGACATCAGCGACTGCTGGCGCAGCAATGTCCCTATTGATTGCTGCTGCATGAATGTCGGTGTCCGCAGCTGGCAGATTGTTCCACTCAAACAAGCTGCACCACCATTGTGGTGGGGCTAATGGTCGATGTCCTCCGTGCGCGGTTGGGTAGATATCATTGAAGAAATACCATACTGTCGCAATGTCAGCATCCTTTAACCAGCAGCCTTTGTTGGTATATACTCACTGTGCCCAACAACGATACCACACAGCTCATCTTTTGGCCAGTGTCCGTGCAGCACCACGTTGAAGCCAACCAACACCCACGGTAACCACGGCGCTTTGAATGTGAGAAGGCCTAAAAAGCTCAATCTCGTGTCTGGATTCCTCCTCGACCAGATGTATACCAGCGTACTACTAAGTGTCGTGCCCAGGAACATCTGACTAAACAGTGGCGCGATAGTGAGGAGTGTGACCGAGGTGTAGGCCAGCAACCAGCTGAAATGTGCCACGGAGGCGGCCGACTCTTCAAGCATGCGCGCATATCGTTGTATGAAGAATATGTGGAAAAGGAGGTTGAGTGACAACGGTCCAAAGTAGATGAAAGTCGTTAATAATCGCCAGAACTACAGACAAAGGTCAGTACACATATTGGTCGTGTTGGTCGTGTGCCTGGGACGAACCTGCTGTTTGTGAAAGACTGCGCGGAAGCTGTAGAACAGCTGGAACGGTGTGAGAATCTGGCATTGCACAAGAATACCGGTGACGACCGTCGCTGTGGTCCACCATCTCGTGCAGACGGGCATCTCAAAGAACCATTGCTCGAGCGGTAAGGCGCCGTCATTACCACCGCCCAGCACTGCGGCCATATTGTGTTGCTGTGCTTTGCGACTCCCACGCCGGCCGCGTGCGAAGGGAAGGATCCTTTGACCAAGATCAATCCAGTAGCAGTAGTAGTAGTAGTAGTTGTTGTTGTTTGTCGCGAAGATGTCGATGTGTCGTGCGCAAGATGTGCTGTATACTGGGTGAATATTGTAGGCAGAAACATTGAAGGTGGCCTTATGTAACGAACAAAGCACGAGGCGTCATCTTTAGGTTTGGCTAAGCCCAACAAGGCGCCGCCGGCACCGGCTCGTCGGATCATGATGCAGGGCATGTGCTTTCGCGCATTGCTCCCAGCCATGTTCAATAATACAGTACATTCATTGCCAGAACAGAGAGGTTGGGCTCTACCTTCGCCTCGTTACTCCCTCAATCGCACTTACACACTCTGTCTCCTCGCGACTCGATTTATCGCCAAACAGCATCTTAAGCAAATATTACTGGCGTCCAGGAACGGCGAAGAAACAGTCAGTCGCGTCTCGCGTCGCAACCAAATTCACCACTCGAACGAGGTTGTCGAGCACCACGAAGCATTGCACCAACACCACGTGTCCAAGCAAGTGAGATCGGAACTCGTATGCCACCAAAAGGAATGGCGCGGACAGCAGCACCATCGCGAGGAGGCAGAGCGAGTCTGGGAGGAAAGTCTGCACCTGGGACACCACGAACGCCTGGCAGTGGTAGAGGAGGCCAAGGGTCGCATGGAGGGAAAAGGACTGGTGGTGCAACGAGAGGTACGCGCCGCGATGGTCAGAGTGATCGGCACCTTGCTGACGCTTTGCAGCTGATGGCACGCCAAAGAAGCGACGAAGGTACAAGCCTGGCACGAAAGCTCTGAAAGAAATTAGACATTACCAGAAGTCGACAGACCTTCTGGTGGCAAAGTTACCGTTTTCGCGATTGGTATGCCATGATCAAAGTTAAGGCTAATCTGATGCATGCTAACAGGCGTGATCGCAGGTTCGCGAGATCTCGTTGAACATGGCTCCAGTCAGCTCTGGAGTAACGCGATGGCAGTCGCAGGCAATCCAGGCTCTGCAGGAAGCAGCTGAAGCTTTCCTTATACATCTGTTTGAAGACTCGAACCTTTGCGCCATACACGCGAAACGTGTAACGATTATGCAGAAAGATATACAGCTCGCAAGGAGAATCCGCGGCGCTTGGGGTGGACTGGGCTGAGGGTGCGCAAGTGAACGCTCTTCGCGATGCAATATCGTGGTTTGGGGGAAGGGTTCATTGTCATTAGCGACGGCGTCTGGCGAAGCTGTGTTCGACATTGTAGGACCAATTCATGTCATGTTCGAAGAGACGCGACGAGAGATCTGCTTGGTTATTGGGAGAGCATGCGGTCTGGCTGTGTACTGGAAGGCTTGGATGGTAATGCAAGGCAGCGAAAGAAACTTACATCGATATCGCATTCGCTACCGTTCCAAGGATCCTCTTGTGTTGAACTGCATTTGCGCCAAGCAGAAAGCGCGGCATTTTCGTGACGGGCAGAATGACGTAGAAAAGCTCAAGCATCTCGCCAAAGAGCTCATCATGAGACTCTCTGTATTTCTTTCATGGTCACGACGTATGCTCTGAAGGCCACACGACGTCCCAGCAACTTTCGCCACCGGTTGCACGTTACACTCTCGTCCACATGGCTTGAGATCGATTCATGAAGCTTCATTGAGATCGCGCAAACCACACAGCTGAGGCGGCAGCGACCATCATGTTGCCCTATATCAATACTCGTATGTTACAGTCTACAGGCACGGATGGTCCATCATTCTGACAGGTCTGTAGCCTTCGAATATGTTGCTGGCAAGCTCGGCGCTTCGACGGACGAATGTGAGAGTCTCAACTGAACGTTCAAGGGGACGTCCATTGATCCACGAGCGTAGTCAAACTTATATGCTCATTCCTGTTGTCATATCCACTTGCGGCGGTACTGAAACGCCTCCCTGATGACAAGCCGCACATAAAAAATGGCTTCAACATATTGTCAGTTGACCGCCTAACCCGAGGAATCCCCGCTAACAATATTTCAGCATATCGGTCTTCTACCTGGTCGGACTTTTCGACCTATGGGGCGGTCTGGCCGTGGTCCTCTTCGATGCCATAGGCACCTACCTCATCGCAGCCAAGATCGAAGGTCCGTACATGCCATGGGTTGGCTTCGTCTTCCTCATGGGCCACATGTCCGTGAGCCACATCTACCGCATGACTGAAAACAGTCCCAGCTCAGTCGACATTACCGGAGCACAGATGGTCCTGGTCATGAAGCTATCTGCCTTTTGTTGGAATGTCTGGGATGGCAAGCAGCTAGACTCTGAGCTCAACGACACCCAGAAAGAGAGAGCTATTCGTACACTTCCTGGTGTACTGGATTATGCCGGCTTCGTTGCCTGGTTCCCTTCCATCATGGTCGGTCCGGCTTTCGATTATGTGGACTACGAACGCTGGTTGAATACCACGATGTTCGACCTTCCTCCTGGTACGGATCCCATGAAAGCGCCACCCACACGGAAGAAGCGCAAGATCCCACGAAGCGCAACGCCGGCGATGCGGAAAATGGTGGTCGGCTTGCTTTGGATCGGTGCGTTCTTGCAGTTCTCTGCTTATCACAACCCTGGAGTCGTGCTCAGCGAGCGGTACCGAAACATGAATTTCTTGTGGCGAGTGTACCATCTACACATGCTGAGCTTCGTGCAGCGCATGAAGTACTATGGTGTCTGGACGTTGACGGAAGGCGCTTGTATCCTAGCTGGTATTGGCTACAAAGGCATCAATCCCAAGACTGGTAAGGCGGACTGGAGTCGTTTAACCAACATCAAGCCGCTCGGAGTGGAGCTTGCGCAAAACAGCCACGCCTATCTCGGCAATTGGAATATCAACACGAACCATTGGCTGAGAAACTACATGTACTTACGTGTCACACCTAAAGGCAAGAAGCCAGGTTTCAGAGCAAGCATGGCCACATTCGTAACTAGCGCGTTCTGGCACGGCTTCGCCCCAGGATACTACATGTCCTTCGTGCTCGCGAGCTTCATCCAGAACGTCGCCAAGAGTAAGTTGAAGCTGCATTCATCCGATGGCAATAGTACTAACCGAAGCCCAGACTCACGGCGCCTCCTACGCCCACTCTTCCTCTCACCAGACGCCACCAAACCAACACCATACAAACCCTACTATGACGTCTTCACCTGGCTCGTAACACAACTCATCTTCTCCTTCACCACAGCCCCCTTCATCCTGCTCAGCATCCATGACAGCACTCTAGTGTGGGCTCGCGTCTACTTCTACGGCATCGTGGCCGTCCTAGCAACCAACCTGCTGCTCCTCACGCCAGCCAAGACTTGGCTACAGAAGAAGGTCCGAGCGCGTACGAACACGAGGCCTGATCTCAAGCGCAATGAAAGCAATGAGAGCTTGCAAGGTGCCACGCTAGGTGTGCCGAGCGATCCTGGCAAAGAGTATGATGAGATGGTGGACGAGATTATTGAGGAAGTGAGGAGGAGGAAGGGAAGTGCTAACTTGCCTGATGGAAGAGAGCTGCGTAAGAGGGTTGAAGAGACTTTGCAGACGAAGTTGAATGGTGGTGACGTGAACAAGGTGAACTAGAACGTAATGACTGTAGTGTAGATCGATGATGAAGAGAATGCAAACTGCAGGCAAGAAGCAGTCTGCAGCCGCCAGTGCTTCATCATTGCGAGTACATCTAGTCTAGCAGATAATCTGCCATGTCAGTCTCGCACCTCGAGATCATTCCTATACGACTGCAATTCGTGCGCGCCCTGTCGCCGCAGTCACACTGCGCTGAATTCCTTCGCTAGCCTGACAAATCCCCGTGCTAATGTCGATCAATAAAATGTAGTAATGCGCAAAAGTCGTGCTCGTCATGAACACAGCCAAATCTACTGCGTGTTCGAGTCCAGAGCACTCTCCACCACAGCAGTTGCAGTTGGTGGCACTATGTTGCCGCTGATACCAAAGCCATTCTGTGATGTTCCAGGGGTGGGATATTGCAGTGTCGCAACAGAGGCTGCAAGTGCTTTGTGCTCTGCCTCTGCTTCTGTTGAACGACCACCATTCGTTGCAAAGGAAGAAGCGTTGGCCTCTATGACCGCAGCTGCTGGCATGGTCGAAACACCATTCGGCTGGGCCGGCTCCTCGACCTTCGTCTGTCCTGGTGTAAGGGGACTAGTAGGTGGCGTATCGTCAAGTGGCTCCTGCCTTGCCATCGTTGCAAGCTTGGGTATTTTGAGCTTGACTACGAGGCCTTCAGATGGTCGATTGTCTAAGCCTTCATCGTGCTCATCATCGTTTGGCTCATCGTCGTCGTCGTCGTCATCGTCGTCGACATCCGGCATGTCCTCGTCGCCGTTCTCGTCTGAGTTCCAGCCATCTCCGGTGGCCTCACCCTCGTCTTCGCCATCATCACTCATGCCATCGATTGCATTCCAGCCATTAATGTGCTTTCGCTTCCGAGGGTTATCCACGACATATGCCCAGCCTTTGGCTGCTTTCCTAGTGGGACGACCGCCGTTGCGAACTGGATCCGACTCTTCGCTGCCCGCTCTCTCTGCGCCGTCATAGTCCGACACGAGCTCATCGGTGCTCATAACGTTAGTGCTGAGCAAACTTTCGCCATAACCGCCTGTACGTGGTTGTCTGGTTTGTCGACCACTGGATGTATAATTAGGACCACTCTCAAACGGCGTACTGCGAGCGGAAGCATTGCGGGTTGAACGACGGGTCGATGTTGCATCGGAGTAATCGCCGGCTTCATCGTCGTCTTCATAAGTATACCGCATGCGCTTGCCACGAGTACGACCTTCATAGATGCCAAAACCAGGTTCCGGGCGTGTGAAGGCGGCGCGACGGTGCTGGCGATATTCACGACGTTGTCGCTTCTATTGTTGAGGTCAGCAGGGAGGCCCATTGTTGGGTTGAATTCATTCAGCTTTACCTCTTCGGTGGCCTCGAACATGGGCACGGCATTGATCATCTTGCCGGCTAGTCTTCGTGCAGCTTGCGAGCCATCATATTCCTTGCTCTCGAGCTTCGCAGCCAGCACCTTGACCTCATCGATGGTGCCAGCCATACTGTACCAATGTGCGTTCCTGGTATGCCGGCTGCCTTCTCGGTAGACTCTGAAGCTGTGATCATCCAAGCCCTGCACCAAGAAATACCGTCTCTTATCTCCATCATAACCCCATGGCTGCACAGAAAGTGGCTGATTCTCGTCGTCGTTGTGCCTTTGTTGCTTGTACTTGTCTTTGATTATGCCTGAGACGACTTCGGAGGATGAGAGTGCCCAGATGATAAGGGTTCGAAGAAGGTTGAGCTACGAACTATGTCAGTATAACGCGTCCTAACCAGCCGACCCCGTCTACACGTACTCTCTCTGTGGGAGTCATGCTGTTGAAGTCCCTGCCGCCATGCAGAGGGTTGACTAGATTCCACTTGTATGGCCATTGGGGCTTGTGGTGTGTGATTGCTTCCTCGAGCGCTCGTCCGTGATGTCCTCGCCTGGTGAAAACACAACACTGTCAGCATATGTGCCTGTGTATGCCGCGTTATGGGCAGCTTTTATCTGAACGGCCTGAACGATGTATTGTTCTGGGCTTCACTTACTCGATGGGCTTCTTTCTGTTCAACACCAGTGCCAGCAGCGAACATAGCAGACCCTCGATCTCTGGACTCGGCACACTGTTCACAACACCTCTTTCGATATCCTGTGGGCCAAAGTGTGGTGTCTTGGCTGGGAATGCCTCTTGAAAGCGCGATCTGAACATGACGATGAACTGCCGACCAAAAAGTCAGCGAACGTGATTCCTTCGTGCGTGACGCGTCGCATGCGCGCCATTTCGTGTTTCAATGGCTGGCGACTCACTGCGATGTCGGGGTTGTCTGCTAGGACTTCTTCATGGGGTGGTGATGGCGCTCTCTTCGGTCGAGGAGGCGATAGGACAGGAGGAGGTGCGACCTTCTTGGTGGCCTTTTTCGCTTTCATGAAGATGGGCGCGAGCTTTTGAATCTCAGCTTCCGGCGCCTCAGACAGCTGACTGTCGCTGTCGGAATCCATTTTGGCCTGTTGTGCGATGTAGTAAGCAACCTTGCGAATCTGGAGGTTGAAGCACGGAGGTTGAAGCCAGCCAGACTCAGACTGACGTCGGGCAATTCTAACGACACAAGGGGAGGGGTGACTAAGCCGGCGACAGCGAATGGGAGGTGACAGGTGACAGGAAGCTCTTGATTGCTATTCATTATCGCTATTGCTATTGTACAAGCACGCCATGCTCGCTCTATATCGCCTTCGGTGTGGTCTACTCTCGAGGTGCCGCCGCGTGGTTCTCGAAGCAGCATTCAAGGTTGGGTCCGCGCGTGCTGCACTGCATCACATTCTGCGCATCTCGAGACTCGAAGAACCAATTTGGAAACGGGGATCGAACCTTCGTACCATTCAGATGTTGTTTTGACATATGCTTTCATTTTTCGAGAATATTGACATTCCCGCTGGATGGAGCGTCTTGCATTGCACTTCTTGGTAAGGATAGGACTATGTGCTGCATTAAGGACAGGCGTCGAAGCTTCCCAGTCTGTATGCTGTCTGCTATGGGTCATGTTTCAAGCATTGTCACGGCATCGGAAGTGGTTGGTAGCATTACCTTCCAGTGTTCGGACTGCTGTTTCGTAAGGATGTTCTTCAGCCGTTTCGTCGCTCTGCTGTGCCTCCAGAGCCTGAGTCTTCGCACATCAGATGCGGTGCTATTGGAATCTCCCGTGCATGATCACCAGTTCGCCACTTGGCCCGCTCGTGACGTTTTTCACGCAATGTGTTTGATGCTCGCCATGGTTGTATGGCTGGGTGCCAGTATGGAACGGCTCGTCTCGTCTGTTCCCTATGTGTGATGTTAAATCAATCGTGTCGCCAGAAGTTGCACTTGCGTTCAGGACCTCTCCAAAGCCCAGCCAGTTGCCTCCGCCTCCTTTGCGAAGCCAGGGACTTGTGGTATGCAGATCACAACACCATTTTTCAAGATGAACGCGCAACTTGCACCAAACACCTCAAAATTCTTGAAAAATTCATGTGAGCATGGCCATATTCTTTCTGAAGGAGATACTGAGATATCACTTACTATGCGTTGTGTAGCATATTTTGAACGATGTTAGGGGTCAAAGTCAGTATCGAGATCACCGCGAGTGCTGATAGACTGACCTAGCCATGATACACGAGATGCGCAACGGAGTGTGAGAAGCACAAAGCTGTGATGAGAATGTAAGTGCATTGTTGGAGAAGGTGTAGTAGATTTCAGGTGGCTCGATGAGGGATAGCGTGTCCCAGCAGTTTGTTTTTCGTGCCCTTCGCCAAGACCACACAACTCGAATGTCTAAGCGGGCTTGCTCTGCACCACACTTCTTGACAGCAACAACGACACCCATCGCCGTTCGAAATGGTGAGCGATATTGGAGCAGTTGAGGATGTTTGGAGGATGGTGCGCTGACGATATCAGGGTCGTGTCATCCGCAACCAGAGGAAGGGCCGTGGCTCTATCTTCACTGCCAACACCCGTACGCATTCGAGCACCACCTTTTCCAGCCAATGTCTGGATACTAACTGCGATTCCAAGGTCTCAACAAGACACCGGCCAAGTTCAGAACTTACGACTATGCTGAGCGCCACGGTTACGTCCGTGGTGTCGTGAAGGAGATTGTGCACGATGCCGGTCGTGGCGCACCACTCGCAAAGGTTGTCTTCCGTGACCCATACCGATACAAGCTTCACACCGAGACCTTCATCGCGAACGAGGGCATGTACA
>AWYE02000131.1:0-16517 GCA_000504385.2 Exutisphaerella laricina CBS 326.52 | reverse complement strand
GAGCGTCGCTCGTAGTTATACTCGCGATAATCTTACTATATATAGGTAATAAGTAGAATACTTTATAGATATATACGATTCGAGGTATGTTCGTAGTACTGTTCGGCATAACATAGCAAAAAACAATGCTTCGATGTTCAAAACTTGGTTTTGTCGCTTGGTAGATACCGCGCGCCGTCTTTTCAGGGTTCCAGGTTTTCAGGGTTCCAGGTTTTCAGGGTTCCAGGTTTTCAGGGTTCCAGGTTTTCAGGTTTTCAGGTTCTCAGGTTTTCAGGGTTTGTCGTGGTATGAGATACGTTATGCCATATGCAGATGTAGCTCTTCCTAATGGCAATCATCATCGAGCAAGAATCATCGAACACGCTACCCAATATCTCCGCCCTCCCCAATGGCGTCACTGTTGTGCCAAAGCCTTCCCTTCGTAAATTGAGAATTACTGAGAGCTAGAAGCCTAATGTATGGACGATTGCAACGACTTTGGATGAGATGTCATTACCGCACCAGCGGCACCAACGGCGTCAGCAATATCACATAACTCTGCTTCATACCGCTTTTCCACCGATCTATAATATACGAACGAATCAGGCCAGACAATCCATTTGGCTAACATATTGCCAATGACCGAAGAACAGACCGAAGCCCGTATCAAGACTACAAGTCGTTGTCGAAGCAGAAATTGTGTGACAAGTGGAAGGGGTACGCTTTCGAGGCCACAGAGGATATCGATAGACAAATTTCCGCAAGATAAGGCGAGCCAGAATCCCAAAAGCCATGCATGCTTTACCTATCAGCCAGCTCATGTTTTATAACTTCTCTTCGCCTGCGCCAACTCCCTCCCAAGCTGAAGCAACCTCCTCGTCTCATCCCTCTTCATCGCCGGTCCTTCCCCATCGGCAAAACCTCCCTTCCTCTTCCACCCTTCCTCACCTCCCAAATACCGATACACCACCCTCGAATCCAGATCACTGCACCTCTCGTCGTTGGCAGCACCCTCGTACACGGCGAGTCCAGCCTCGCCAAGCGCCAAATTGGCTCCGACTCTGTTGGCCGTGTCGACAGCAAGACCAATATCCTTGCGCATGAGATTGACTTTGAATCCACCTTTGTAGCCGTGCGAGGAGAGAGAGTCGGGGAAGACGTCGGGGCAAGGGTTCCAGTCGTCGCAAATGGAGGATTGGGCGGTGGAGGTATGGAAGATGTTGGCTAGGATCCTAATATTTCAACTCATCAATTCATCTGCTTGCCGTCGTTTTGTTTTGGCTTGTTATATCTTACCTTGGATCCATGCCGCTTTTGATGCCGATGTTGAGACTTTCCGATAACGCAATCGCATTCATACCAGACGTGTAATTATTGCACAGCTTCGCAACGAGCCCGAGTGATGGACCACCGCAGAAAAAGACGTTCCCACCCATGAGGTACAACATTGTTTCCAGGATGTCTTTGTTGTTATCCTCTTCCGCAGCACCGAGCATGAACGTTAACGTCCCATGCTGAGCCCCTTTGACGCCGCCTGACACGGGCGCGTCGTAGAACGACGTCGAGGGATGGTTACTTTTGCAAACGTCGCGGACGGCGAGAGATGTACCGGTATCAATCGTAGAGCAATCGAGGAGGATTTTTTGGTGGAGGTTGGAGGAGATTAGAACGCCATGCTTGTCATCGAGATAGACCGAGCGAACGTGGGAACCTTCAGGGACCATGGAGAAGATCAGATCCTGTGAAGCTTTCGGATCAGCATGAAGCGCTCATACAATGTGCTATAGAGTCCGTGTGCCGTTGGATATGTTTGGTTGTGCATACGGACTTATCTGCCACTCCCTTACTGCTTGTACAAGCATGCACCCTGCCTTCTCCTTCTTGGACGAGCCTGTCTACACTCTCTTGTGCCACATCGTAGACGTAGAAGTTCGTTTCTTTGTCCATCTTCTTCACCAGGTTCGTAGCCATTGGGTAGCCCATGAGACCGAGGCCTATCCAGCCGATGTTCCTAGGTAGGTCTGCCATGGAGACTGCCGTGCCTGGCAGCACTCTCGACTGTTGGCGGACATGCACCATGGTCCTTGAATGCACTCAAGATTGTACAAGTCGTGATGGGCTCAATATAGTGGTTTACCACGTGTGTGGTGGAACGAGGTCGAGCTCCCCGCGATTGTGTCCGGCTTCGGGGAGTGTTGACCGAGGTGACGTCTGCGGCGCTGCCCTAAATCAAGCTGGACCAAATCGAAAGCTCTTGAGCTGATAATTCTCATTTCGAGCTGCTGTGGCTCTCCTGTTGCCATTTTTGTGGTACGGATGTCTTCCAGCTCAAGACTGCTTTCAACCAGGCTCATCGTCGCTCATGGTAGTATCGTCGCCTGCCGCCGTAGCCTTCCTTGTAGGCGAGCCCTTGGTATCCTGCTTCGCGCTGTTAGTTGCTGCATTCGGTCTGAGTTTGAGATTCTGCCAGAGCATCCTACTGAGCAGGACTTACCCTGGGCGTCTCCATCGCTTTTGTGATCGCTTCTCCATCTATCGGTCCCAACACATTATCCAAGATATCATGCGCTGCTTCGCTGACTTGATCCTCAATTCCTGCCTCGAATACGAGCTGATCACTGAAAGCAATTCTCGTCAGGCTGACCAAGAACTTGTGCCACCCGCCATGCACAGCATGTAGCTTCTGGACAACGACACTAGGATCCTCTACAGCTCGAAAGATGTGGTAGAGCAGGCGCACTGTCATGTTGATGGTGGTTGTTGTCAAGGCGCTGGCAGTCTTCTCGGGATCGTCCATGGCCAGAAATGGTCTCTGAGTGTAGAGGTGGGCTACCTGCGTATTGAGAAATCGTACAAGTCTTCCCGCAGCCCGAGCATGTTGCGTCAGAAGGAGCGTGCCGTGATCTGTCACGCACATTTCTCGAAGCACTTTCAGCACGTCAACACGAAGCTGGATAATCTCTTCTTCTGCATATGCCGGCTCATCTTTCGGTGCCTACACTTTCTCAGCAATTGGACATTTGGGACCTTAACCGTATACAACCTACTTCCGGCACCTCGAAAAGCAGGTTCGTCAGCCGCTCGATCATTTGCCTCTCTTGCTGTGGCTGCTTTTCAGCGTTTTCAAGAATGACTCCAAACGTGGTCGTCCTCGCAGAAGTGGCGACCATCTCCAGCATTGCTGCGATGTGATCGATGTGCTGTGCTCGACCTAGCGTCTGCAGCACAAACTGGAAGTCGATGGTTTTCCACAGGACCTCATTCCGCTCAGCGAACGCGGAAGCTGACATGCACAACTCGTGCAGTAGCTCAATGATGCTGTCTATGTCAAGTTCAGCTGCAAGCGCATTGATAGCATCTCGATCCAACTTCGCCGTATAGAATTGATCTGCTAGAGCTCGTGCTGTGGGAATGGCGATGAAGTCGATAGTGCGGCAGCAGAGCGGAATTGCTTGCTCGATAAGCTTGGCCTTCATGCTTGAGAGCTCGCCATATAGAGAAAAGAAGAGCATGTCGAGAACCAAGTAGAAAGGTGGAAAGTACTTCTCTTCGAGGCAGCGTGACCATAAGCGCAGACAGGTGCGAGCAAGCTTAAGAGGGAGGTGATCGTCGTCCTCGCCTTGCCGGGACATTTCATCATTGAAGATGGAGGCAAGCGACTTTTCCGACTTGGAAGGGAAGGTATACTTCATAAGCGACTCCACCGTTCTGTCATGGCCCTCACCCGGAGTGTGATTCAATATGCGCTGGATATACTCGTACTTCGTATCGTCGCGCACTCCAGCGCTTTCCACTGCAGGCGCACCAAAGGAAGATACATTGGTTCGCTCAGTGCTTTCCTGGCGCAAGACAGGTCGAGGTTGTGTGAAGGACAATGCTGCAATGGGGCTGTCGTTGGCAGTTCGCTTGCGCTTAGCACCAATCTTTGGAGTGTTTTCGCCAGCACGCTCGCGACTCTTGCTTGGACTGACATGAATCTGCCCTTCGTCGAAGCCATCGCCGAGTGCCGTGCGATTCGCCTTGCGTGGCGTGTCTTTTTGTGTTGGTGGCCTTCTTGAACCAGTAATCCTCTTGGCACGATCAGCTTCTTGAGCTAGATCGTGCAGCAAGAAGCGGTTGTCCGTTGCCACTCGCTCGCGCTCTTTCCTGGCGGCCTCGATCTCGGCCTTCTGCTTGGCAGTCTCGTCGGCATGCAGTTTTTGCATCACAGTCAAGCGAGCCTCGAATTGCTTCTTGTCCTTTTCCTGGTTGCTGCGTACAATAGCAATCTCGCCCTGCTTCGCCAGAGCTTCGTTACGTGCTACCTGCTCTGCGTTTTTCAACCTCTCTTGCTCTGATTCCAGTTCTCGGATCCTCGCTAGCATAGAAGAGACGTCCATACTGCCGCCACTTGGTACCGAATGCTGTACAGATTGTGGTCTTGGCCATCTACCAAACATCTGGGTGCTGTCCAGCTCAGCATCTGCCGCAGCGAAAGCAGCCTCCGCTTCTGGATCGACATCCTTCTTGGCGCCCTGTCGAGGCAGCGGTTGGCGGTTCTGATAGCTCGGCCGTGTTACAGGTATGGATCGTGAGGCTGGCGGGATGATTAGAGATGGATCGTCCAAATTGATGACATGTTCATCGAGGCCATAATCAGACGAAGGCGGTTCGGGAGCACTAGCAGGAGGAGCATTGCCTGCTTGAATGTGGATTCGTTGTGAGCGGGGACGTATTGGTTGTTGAGGTGGACGCCATGGCAGATTTCGCTGCAAGCCCGTACTGCCTGCTCTGTTCAGATTGGCCGCGTTATGTGCTTGCTTCCGCAGAGGAGCTGGAGTAACTGGCTGTTGTGATGCAGCTTTCTGTTTCTGCGTGGAAGTATAGATGGCCCGCTCTTCCAACTCTCGCAGTGTGTTGGCGGGTATGCTCTCGAAGTCATCGTCGGAGAAGAAGTCGTCTTCGTCCATCGTCCGCCAACCAACCCTCCATAGCCAACCGCACTTTCACCAATATTCAGAGCGATAATGTTGTTGGTATCGAGTAGTGCATCAATGCTGAACGCGTTCCACGCTAATTAGAAAGAGGCGCGTTTGATTCGCTTTCACGTATTACATGTAAGAGTTCTAGTCAATCAAGCATTTCATGCATACTGATGTAATGCTGAAAGTCTGTCTTCAGCGGCTGCCTATCAACACGACCTGCGAACCCACCCACGCACGAGTACAGAACACACGGAAGCTTCACTACGCCCTATATCGAGCACAAGACTGCCATAGCCCGGGCATACGGATCTGAAACACGCGTCGTGGTCTGGGACTACGAATATCGACGAAATCCACGTGGTCGACCTGGAGGAAGAGCTCTCCGCTCCAGTCCGACAGCAGACAGCCATCACACGGCACCCTAGGAACAGGAAGCGAGTCGCTTGAGATACATTCCACATACACGTGATAGCCGGGTCGCGATCCAGGCGTGTACGCGATGACGAAGCCCAGAAAGGACGTCAAGTTCAACCACAACCGCGAACGACGAATGAGCAAGAGCAGCATGTCAGACTTCAACTACGACTCGCCCAACGATGAAAGGAGTCCAGTCAGATCGAACAGAGCGAAGAGCCCGACAGGAAATGGCTCGCTTAGCAAGACGGTCAGTAACGAGAGGAGGCCGCAAGTAGACCGCACAGATACCACGCAAAGCGGTTGGGCGACTGAGAATGAAGATGAAAAGGTATACTTTGCGCATAGAGCCGGAAGATGGAAGACTCAAGGAGAATACTGACACATATCCAGCCAAAGGAGAAAGAGCTCACAGAAGGCCAGAAGAAGTTCCAGACCTTCGTCACGCGCTCCATATGGACTTTCGTCATGATAGGCGTATTCTTCGCGTCCATGTTCGCAGGCCACATCTACATCATAATACTGGCGACTGCCGTACAGATCATATCGTTCAAAGAGGTCATCTCGATTCAGAATGTGCCTAGCAGAGCACGGTCGCTGCGCTTCACGAAGACATTGAACTGGTATTTCCTCGGCACAACCATGTATTTCCTGTACGGCGAGAGCGTCATCTACTACTTTAAGCACATCGTGTTGATCGACCGCGTCTTGCTGCCATTTGCGACACATCACAGATTCATCAGCTTTATGCTGTACATCATTGGTATGAATTACCAAAGCAGAAGTCATTGCTGGACTAACAATTCGCAGGCTTCGTCTTCTTCGTTGGATCACTCCAGAAGGGACACTACAAGTTCCAGTTTACGCAGTTCGCATGGACACATATGGCGCTTTACTTGATTGTCGTGCAGGCTCACTTCATCATGAACAACATCTTCGAAGGAATGATCTTGTTCTTCTTGCCCATCAGCTTGGTCATCATCAACGATATTTTTGCCTACATCTGCGGTATCACATTCGGCAGGACCCAACTGATCAAGATCTCACCCAAGAAGACCGTTGAAGGTAATGAGTCCCCGTCACTACCTTTCACGATTGTGATGCTGATATCTCCTGCCAGGCTTCGTTGGCGCATGGCTCTGCACCATCATCCTCGGCTTCTTCTTTGCCAACCTGCTCATGCGATCCAAATACTTCATCTGCCCCGTCAACGACCTCGGCGCCAATATCTTCACTGGTCTCGAATGTGACGTCAACCCAGTCTTCGTCCCCCAAACCTACCACATCCCGATTATACCTCACACCTGGAACTTCCTCCCAACAACCATCACGGTGGCGCCTATGCAGTTCCACATCATGGCTTTCGCGACCTTTGCATCTCTGATTGCGCCATTCGGTGGATTCTTCGCGTCCGGTCTCAAGCGTACCTTCAACATCAAGGACTTCGGTGACTCAATCCCAGGCCACGGAGGTATGACCGATCGCATGGACTGCCAGTTCGTCATGGGCTTCTTCGCATACATGTACTACCAGAGTTTCATCGCGTTGCATAAGGCGAGTGTCGGAAGTGTCATCGAGACAGCCATCACTGCGTTGACACCAGAACAACAAATGGCAGTTGTCAAAGGCCTTACGCAGCATCTGTACAACCAAGGCTCCGTCAATCACAAGGTGGTAGAGTACTTGGCCAAAGAGCTGCCAACCGCATTCGCGAAAGGATGAACTTGGTGGAAGAGTCTGTGAATGCGTTCGGAGCGAGCTGTGCTTGCGCGAGATCTAGATGAAACGGCGCATTTGGATGGAAGCTGTGATTGTATCATAGCAGTAGGTACCACTAATGAGTGACATCAACTGTCCAGTCTCGTGGGCAGGATAGTACGCCAAGCTGACATCTCATCTCTACAGGTCGGTGTACGTATCAACCCAGATAAATCCACTACATAATCCTTTTGACCTCTGCCAAGCGACGATGCGGTGACAGCGCGGCTATGCGGGCCGCGACACAGCGCGGAAATGTGCATTTCGATGCAAGATAGCGGGTGTATACCTCTCGGTTGTCTTGCTGCCGATGTTCAATGTTGTGCTCTTGGCCATGCTGCATGATGGCGGCATCCCGGTCTTGCCGCTACAAGCACATCTGTTGGATCTGGAGCGTTTCATTTCACACGCGCCCGCGGCCAAATGCTCGCAGGAAACGATTGAAGAGCAAAGTGGTTGAGGCGCTTGCTGTCCCAGTTTTGGGAGTTCCATAATGCGGGACATCAATCGATCGTCAGGTTCCCTGCTTCCCTGCGGTTCGAGTGGAGTGTCACCGCCTTGGAGCTCACCCCGCACCTTCCCCATCTTGCAGTACTTCACATGCAGTGCAGGCGCTACCGGACACGATGGAAACGCTTCCACGTTGAAGGCGGCTGCTGTGTCGTGTAGCGTCGAACCTTGCACGAGCTCTCCAGCTTCTTTTGCGCAGTCTCAGCTTCGAGTGTTTGCCCCAAAACACAACATCACACCACGTTTCGACAAAACGTGTTGGAAATCAACATGGCTTCAGCGACCACCGCCCAGGATCCTGAATCACGACAGAGGAAGCCTAGTACGTCGGCGCCTATCACGGATTTCCAGGGACCGATCGGCCCGGCTGGCATCTCACGACCAAAGCACAAGAGAACCGTCACTGGGTTTGCACCACAAGAGATCAAAAGCATCGAGGCTAGCATTCCCGAGGGCCAGAGAGCAGCGTGAGTATACACATATGTCTGGAGACACACGGGCACGTTCAATGGCTGACAGTGCTTATACAGATGGAAGAAATACGTCAGTAGTCTTCTACCACACATGTAGACATTGCAGAGAACCCACTGACACAGTATAGTCCGCCCACGAGTTCAGCAACAAGGACGAGTTCGACCACGAAGTCGTCAGACACATCGAAACTACTCTCGCCAGATCCTTGTTCAACTGCGATGAAGCAGCAGCATACTCCGGCACAGCATTGGCCTTCCGTGATCGTCTGGTCATCGAATGGAATAAGACGCAGCAGAACCAGACCTCTGCTGACCAGAAGCGTGTTTACTACCTGTCGCTCGAATTTCTGATGGGTCGAGCTCTTGACAATGCTATGCTGAACACCGGCATGAAAGACATCGCCAAAGAAGGACTCGAAGACTTGGGTTTTCGCATGGAGGACATCATCACACAGGAACGCGATGCTGCTCTTGGCAATGGTGGTCTTGGCCGTCTAGCCGCCTGCTTCCTCGACTCCCTCGCAACCCTCAACTACCCAGCCTGGGGTTACGCCCTCCGCTACCGATACGGTATCTTCAAGCAAGAGATCATTGATGGCTACCAAGTCGAGATTCCAGATTACTGGCTTGACTTCAATCCATGGGAGTTTCCACGTCACGATGTAACAGTAGACATTCAGTTCTACGGCAATGTCAGAAAGTACACAGACGACAAGACGGGCAAGCAGGTCAGCGTGTGGGAGAATGGCGAGATCGTCACTGCTGTTGCATACGACGCTCCTATCCCGGGATATGGCACAAAGACAACCAACAACCTTCGTCTGTGGTCAAGCAAAGCCTCACACGGCGAGTTCGACTTCACAAAGTTCAACTCCGGCGAGTACGAGGCATCTGTTGCAGATCAGCAGCGTGCTGAGACCATCTCTGCTGTGCTATACCCCAATGACAGTTTGGAGCGTGGCAAGGAGCTTCGCCTGAAGCAGCAGTACTTCTGGTGTGCTGCATCGCTTTTCGACATTGTCCGTCGGTTCAAGAAGTCAAAGAAGGCTTGGTCGGAGTTCCCTAACCAGGTTGCGATCCAGCTCAACGACACTCATCCGACTCTTGCCATCCCTGAGCTGCAGCGTATTCTGATCGATCAAGAAGGTCTCGACTGGGACGAGGCTTGGTCGATTGTTCAGAAGACTTTTGGCTACACCAACCACACGGTGCTTCCGGAAGCTCTCGAGAAGTGGTCCGTTCCTCTCATTCAGCACTTGCTGCCGCGCCATCTCCAGGCGAGTACCTCCACCTTCCTTCCAAGCTTGCAGAGAACCTCTCACTGACAACATCATCACTTTCTCCAGATCATCTACGGTAAAGCTCACCTATTGAAGTCTTATCGAGACATCTAGACATCATGGCTAATATACTCCAGACATTAACCTGAACTTCCTGCAGTATGTTGAGCGAAACTTCCCCAAGGAGCGTGAAATGCTTGGCCGTGTCTCGATTATCGAGGAATCCCAGCCAAAGATGGTCCGCATGGCCTACCTGGCTGTTATTGGTAGCCACAAGGTCAACGGTGTCGCTGAGCTCCATTCCGATCTAATCAAGACCACGATTTTCAAGGACTTTGTCAAGATCTATGGTCCAGATAAATTCACCAACGTCACGAACGGTATCACCCCACGAAGATGGCTGCACCAAGCCAACCCCCGGCTCTCGGAGCTTATCGCCAGCAAACTCGGCGGCTACGACTTTCTTCGCGACCTCACCCTGCTGAACAAAGTTGAGAATTTCGTCGACGATAAGGAATTCCGCAAGGAGTTCCAAGAGATCAAGTACGCCAACAAGGTCCGGCTTGCGAAGATGATCAAGGAGATGCACGGTATCTCGGTCAACCCGGCCAGCTTGTTCGACATCCAGGTCAAGCGTATGCACGAGTACAAGAGGCAGCAGTTGAACATCTTTGGTGTTATTCACAGATACCTCGAGCTCAAGGCGCTGTCACCGGAAGACCGCAAAAAGGTGCAGCCACGTGTCAGCATCTTTGGTGGAAAGGCAGCCCCCGGATACTGGATGGCAAAGACAGTCATTCACCTGATCAACCAAGTCGGCGCAGTTGTCAACAACGACAAGGACATTGGCGACCTGCTCAAGGTCGTTTTCATTGAGGACTATAATGTCAGCAAGGCAGAGATCATCGTGCCGGGTAGTGATATCTCTGAGCACATCTCGACTGCTGGTACTGAGGCTTCTGGTACAAGTAACATGAAGTTCGTGCTGAATGGAGGTCTGATCATTGGTACTTGCGATGGTGCCAACATTGAGGTGAGAACAAGCCAAGACCAGGTTCTCGGAAGTTCTACTGACTGATGCTACCCAGATCACCCGCGAGGTCGGCGAAGACAACATCTTCCTCTTCGGCAACCTCTCCGAAGACGTCGAAGACCTCCGCCACAGCCATATGTACGGCGACTTCCACCTCGACCCTCAACTCGATAAGGTCTTCGAAACCATTCGTGCTGGCACGTTCGGCGACGCAGGCCAATTCTCTGCTCTTGTGAACAGCATCGTTGATCACGGCGACTACTACCTCGTCTCGGATGATTTTAAGAGCTACGTCGATACGCAAAAGTTGATTGATGAGGCTTATAAGAACCAGGAAGAGTGGTTGACGAAGACAATTACCAGTGTGGCACGCATGGGCTTCTTTTCGAGTGACCGGTGTATCGATGAGTATGCGGAGATGATTTGGAATGTGGAGCCGGTGAAGCCGCTACAAAATGGGGTGTGAATGAATGAAGGATTGAGGACAGGAAGGGAGGAGAGGTTGAGACGGTTGGTGAGGTATTATGAGGTCAGTGATGGGAGGGTCGGAGAGGAATTGTAGGTTCACCGACACATCTAAAAGGGTACGAAGTAGTGCAGATGGTATGGTAATGAAAATGATTATGACTACAGCCACCAGGCCAGTGACAACATCAGGTATGTACGTCATAGTTGGCTACAACGAGCCGTTGGCGCATGCTTGAGTACCCATATATCTGGACATGCCGTTTGGTAGGCAGAGTGAAGCGCTGGTTCCCTTGGCCTACCGCATGTGTCTTACCCCATAGGATCTAAAGATAGCACAGCCATGAGTCGCCGGTTCTGAGCAACACATTTTTGCACGCTCTCTAGCCGTGTCCACTTCTAACCACATGATTTAGTTGCCCATATACTAAAACACGATGGATCCGGCTGGTGCTCGCGTGGCCAATATATACGAGCTATCCGTGAGTACCATACTACATCTTCCGCTGGGATTTCCTTCCGACGATGAGTACATCTTTCGAGCGCAGTTGATATGATCTCAAGCTCAACAAAACATCAAGTGGGGACTGCTCGACGACCTCCCACAAGAAGATGGCGGCAGCACCATGTCCTCGGCACCCTGGTTCCTCGGGCGTAGAACTATTTATGCGACACGACACAGGTCTTGGCAACGATATGCTAACCGTCCATGCCATCGTAGAATTGGAGAGACTATGGGAGACTGGAGAGTTTATGTCTGCATTGTTCTTGGAAAGATCTATGGCTTGTACAAAAAGCCATACAAAAGCCATTATCATAGTGTGTGGAGATTCGCTGCGCGACTCTTCCAGGACGGTTGTCGGCTTTTGTATGAGCTTTGCAAGCCCGAATGGCATCACATTTGATTTTTCGAAGCTTGATTCCACTTCCTTTCTACTCCCCCCTCAACGTTCTTCGACTAAAGTAGCGGCGTTCACTATATTACTAACCTTTACTTACCCGGCTAAAGTGGAAGCCAGGCAGTGGCGTAGTAAAGAATGGCGTGCGGAGGTGCGTGCCGCCAGCTTAGACAGCAGCAACTAATCTCGAAGCTTTCTATTACGATGCGCTCTTAGGTCGATCTCACCATCACCATTACTGGCTTAGAACTAAAAGCTTACTTTGTGGTGAGTGGCCACCTGGGAGCGGAGGCGGCCGCCGTAGGTGCAGCTTCATGGGATACGGATTGGCACTGTGTTTTTCACAAGCGCGCAGGGTTCTACTAGTCGACGCGTTGGAGAAGCAGTATTGATGAAACTGGTTAAATCGATCCAAACGCCACTGTACTGTCCCAAGCATTACACATACAGGTCATCTAGTAGGTACATGCCGGACCGTTTTCAAGTCTCCGGGGGTATATTGGATCCAACGCTCAACCGATCATTATCATATCTTATCACATTCCTTCATGTCAGGCTCGTCCAGCGCTCCGCGACCGGCTGACACTGCTGGGTGTTCTCGAATGCGTCCTCGAGATATTAGGACTTGGTGCTGCATCATAGCCTCGATGCCTTGGGAAGTCGTCGTCGCTGCTGGTGCTGACGTACTTCTCCGTGTACTCGCTGTCGTTCTCAGTCGTGGCTCTGAGCGTGGTGGTGCCACCTTGTGAATTCTTCACTTCGTCGGAGAAGCGAACATGGCGCTGATGCCATTCGCTTGCCTCGTAGTCGTAAGGCTCGGCATTGTTTTCGCCGTACCACAGAGGTTCGTTAGCTGCGAGCTTGACGACGTCAAACCAAGGATGAGAGGTCGAATTGGCGGCATGGAAGAGATAGTCGACTTCTTCAAGGCAGCGGAGTCCTGTCTCGGGATAAAAGAACTTACCGCGATCAGCATGTGAGAAGCGTATCTGGTGCGGGAGGATGATGCTTACATAGATGACAGGCAGCATGACAGCGTTTGTGCTGACGAAGATCAGGTAGGTCTTCCACTGAATACTGCCGAATGCCACAGGAGCGAACAGCACAACGACAAAGTTAGCCAACCAGTTTGCCGCAGTAGACAAAGCATTTGCTGGTCCTCGAATGCGAAGTGGTACAATTTCCACCTGATACAGCCACGACATGCCTTGCCATCCGACAGCCCAGAATGTGCAGAAGAGGAAGACAAATGCTGTTCCCGCGTCGAGTGATGCTCGGTTGTTCGCCCAGAGCATTATCGTAAGCACAATCATGCTTAGCAGCATACCACCTGTTCCGAATAGAAGGAATTGTCTCCTGCCCCAAAATCGATCGATACCCACAACAGCAACGAAAGATGCCAGGAAGAACTCTGTTCCAGCACCAGCTGCCAAGAAGCGAGCAGGGATGATAGGCCACTGGTATTGTTGAGCAAACATGTTGGCAAAGTATTGCGTCATGAAGTTGATGCCGCAGATTTGTTGCATAAACTGCAGACCAACTGCCAAGATCACGCGATGGGCATCACGGTAATCGCCTTGCCTGGCAACACCTGTGAAAGTGGCCTTCGACATCTCCACGACGGCATCCTTGATCTGCAAGAACTCTTGCCGGATTTCGTGCGTCACGGGTTCCGAATCGTTCAGCACCGACAAGATCCTAAGCGCTTCGGCTTCCTTGCCCTTAAGGATGAGCCACCGTGGGGATTCGGGCATGAAGAACAATAGCGCCAGAGCGATGAGGATGAACACGATCTGAACGGCAATGACAACCCTCCAAGATGCCGAGCTGTCAATGAAGCCGAACCACGCATCCATCCAGTAGGCGAACGACATGCCTGCCGCGATTGAGGCTCCGGCTGAAAGCATCAGTACTGTGCCTCTGCGATATGCCTTCGTGCACTCGGCTTGCCAAGCTGGCACGGTCGAACAGTTGAACCCATTTCCAAAACCTGCGATGAGTCTTCCAGCAATCAACTGACCCCAGCTGAACGCCGCAGATTGAATGATTTGGCCGATCAACAGCATGGTCAGGCCTGTGTAGATCATGTTCTTGCGTCCCAAGATGTCCCCAAGGAAGACTGCCACCAGGGAGGAGAAGAAGCAGCCCAAGTTCATGATTGCAATGGAGAAGCCAGTGAGTCGAGCTGTGTGAATATCGCCGTGGAAGAGCACCCCAATCTCAGGGAATTGGTCGGTGAAGTCTCTCATCGTCATGAAGCTTCCAAAGTTTCCTTGGTCGTAGCCATACAGGAAGAAGCACAATGCTGCTACGACGAAAATTCCACCAGAGAGCCGCTGCCCTCGCAGGCCCAGATGTGGCTCCATGTCCCTCCGGCAATGGCTTTTAATGGCGATGCCAGGATTCTTCTGATGATCCAGGTTGCGCAGACCAAGACTATGTTAGTACACGCGCGTGTAGGACAGTAGTAGTGCTGACGACATCTGTCCAGGGAGGAGATGAAGTAACAGGTGCAGCCATCCCTCCGCCGAAACCATAGTACCTGCAGCTAGTACGGCAAAGGGGTGCATGTTGACTCGAGGTGTCAAGTGTGATGGAGCTGAAAACACTGTGTGCCTCTGACGTCGTGAGTGCTATTGGCTCCATGCTGCCATTGGCGCACCATAAGGTTTTCCGCCCTTCGGCAAAGCCACACAAACAGTGCTTGCTTTCTGGCGTCGTTCGGCTTCACATGTGTGCCCGCACACCTCCCGCTGCGAGGTGAAACAATCTCGCGTGACGGAGGAGGGCGTGGATGCGGGACTGGAAGGAGAGTTCGGAATCCGGTGGATGCAGAAAACATGCCAATATTCGAACGACATACCATGTAGTCCAGGTTGTCTGCAACGGCAATAATATCGACCTGCAGATTGATGACACGTCGACGAGCTGGCAGGATGCAGAACCATGAAAGCACGCATGAGCTCTAAGGCATTTCCACATACAAACATACCTTACATGGCTGCAATGGAAACCAATCTCGATACGTAGCTGGTAAAGAGCCAAACCACGATCGTGAACAACGGAATTGCCTTTATCAGGTCAGTCTAGGCGGGTACTGACTGACATGGAAGCCACCTCAGCTTGCTCAGCCTGCATTGATTTTACAGCCTGGGTCCCGGGTCTTTGTTTGCTGTCGATGGACTGTCAGGCTATCATGTACTATGTGTCTGTGGCAATAGTAGACACGCGCATCCGAGTTAGAAGCTCTAGAGTAACCACTTTGCTGGGCGAAACACACGTGGGAACTCTTCTATCTGGATCCTTCATTGGCCGACAAATTGCTCACATATAGTTCTATCGATTTGAATGAAGTCATGGGCTATGCGGCGAGGCATTTGCGACGCCATCCTTAACAGTGCCATCGTCTTGTAACGGTGAGGTGGTCAATATGTAAGGATTTCACTCGGGGCCTCCGTTTCTGCCATCGCGATAACCGATTTCTGCATCATGCCACGACCACTGTCCCTTTCTTGCTGTTGTCGATGATCTCAGAACCTTGGGCACAGGCCACAAACACAGCAATTGGCAATCGCTGATGCATTGATGGGCCATCTCCCCGAGGAGAGCATCATACTGCACGAGCCGGTCGGTAGCAAAGCCGAGTACTAGCAAGTCTATACGACTGCCAGTGCATCGCTGTTCTGCGCTTCGGTCTCAACCCCGATGGTCGGCTTGATACACCATCTCTTGCCTTGCTCATCAAACTCTGGCCATTTCATCCCTGGAAGTACCAGGGCGGTCGCTGCAGCGCGCTTCGTATCGTCGCCAGAGCCGAACTCAATAGAACTATCAAGTTCGCCAGCTCGCACGAAGCCAATCTTCTCTGCAGTTCGGATCGACCTTCCGTTACTCTCCATGGAACCTACGAACACTTCTCGCACACCAACATCTTCGCGCCAGAAGCGAAGGACTTCTCTCCCAGCTTCAGGCGCATACCCTTTGCCCCAATATGGCCCGAGAATGGCATATATCCTAGGTCAGGAAATGGCATTTCGTCCCGAGAGTTCATTGCAACCATGCCTATCAAGTCTCCTTCTGACTGACGACCATATTGTGCCTTGAGGTATACCAAGTGGAACATTCTTCTCGGCGGAGGCACTTTTGTACAGTAACGTTTCTTGGGTCCCATTACCTCATGTTTCTTGTGGACATCTGCTATCGTGTTTGATGATCTTATGGCAGTCGTCGTCGCTATCTGGACTGGCAAATTGGAGGACGAGACGAGCAGTAGAAAGCGTGTTTGGTAGCTCAGCCATCGGTGCCTGAAGACGAAGTTTCTGGACACTCGACCGGCTCTACTAGAATTAGTTTGCCTATTGCTGATAAGACTAACTAACTAGCAGTTGATGAAACAGTAGGACTAGCTGCGCACGTTGCATTCGGCTTAGAATAGTTCTATAATAGCCCGAGCTGCACGCCCTCCTCTGACTGCATGTCACGTTTATATGCTACTCAAGCATAGGATCGATCCCTCGCTTACAAAAAGCAATGCAGACACGAGCATTGCTCGGTCGTCTACTAAGCGATCGATTATTATTGGCTCGCTCGACCACTGAAGGCCGGCCTGTAAGCCTTATCTTAGTTTTAGACGCTTCTCGCAGGCTCTACGTAATGTTATATCTAAATAAAATTGTACGCTAGTCTAGATTTATACTGTTAGTAGCTATCTCTATATATTAGTAAATATTAGCTAATCGGTA
>AWYE02000130.1:0-13049 GCA_000504385.2 Exutisphaerella laricina CBS 326.52 | reverse complement strand
CGCGTGGTTAGCGATTTCTACAGCCATGTGTGCTTGTTGTCTTGTACAAAAGCTGTGAAAGTTCTGGGCTCTCTGCCAGTGATCTTCTGCACGGTGTCGGTCGGCTCCCAGCCCTCGCCTTGAGCGACCCTGGTGTCGAGCTTCGCCATGTAGTTGGCCATTTCGTCGGTGTAGTTCTCCTTTAGCAGCTTGCCTCTGAGCGCTTCTTCGCTGATTCTGACGTGCTTGACATCTTTGTCTAGCACTTTGCTGAATATGGCCACCACCTGCGAAAAAAAGGAATGGTCAGCACGTTCGCGACACAGTGCCCAGACACAGCAGTCGTGACACAGTGCTCAGACACAGCAGTCGTAGACTCACCTGTTCATATGTCAAGGGCTGTGCTCCCGTGATGATGTGCTCTGTGTTGTGCGGCTTCTCGTCAATCAGAGCATGGTATGCCACAGCAGCGATATCCCTTGCTGATACGAACGGCTTCTTGCCATCCTGTGCAGCAGTGTAGATCTTGCCTTCATTCTTGATCGAGTCCAGATGATACGTCTCGGCGAAATTCTCTGTGTTACTATATCAGCGACGACGATTCGGCATCTCATCACTAACTGTACGTACCCATGAAGAAGTGTGGTCTAAGCACAGCATACTCTACCCCGTTCTCCACAGCAAACCTCTCGAGTTCACCATGTATTGGCCCTATGAGATCTCCCCATTTTGGATTTTCCCATGCTGAAAGCAGCACAAATCGAGTAACACCTTGGCTGTGGGCAAGCTTGACGAACGGCATGGCTTGCTCTCTCGCTGCAGGCACATCCGGCAAGACAATATACATTGCGGTGACAGGCGACCGCTTCGCCTGAGCATGATCAAAGGGAAGCTGCCATGTGGTGTTGTCGAGCCAGTCAAAGCGGACAGTCGGATGTGTCGGGTTGGTCTTTGGCGAGCGTGAAGCGACTAGGATAGAGTGCTCTGGTGCCAGCATCAAAGCCAGGTGCGTGGCGGTCTTGCCGCTGGAGCCAATGATGAGGATGGTCATGGTGTCTTACGATATATATATGTCTTGGTTCCGGCAAGTTCCAGTTGGCAAAGCCGTGATTTAGCAACCATTCCGTCTGGCCACGCGTGGATCGTGTGTAACGTGGATTCTGGAGTGGCATCGTTATTATTGCATCTAGTCATGGTGCGTCTGCGTCGGAAGAACACGATGTGGCTTACTTGAGTGGTGCGTGAATGGTTTCATGGTGGCTAGAACTATTTCTTACGCACCTCCTGGCATAAGGAACGATAGAACTAGAACTAGAAGATGACGGGCGCAATCAAGTTTAAACACATCCCGACCACAATTCCACGAAGCACCCACGATCCCTCAGCTTCAACAGCTACCGTCATGGCCATCACTGAGCCGTACATCAAGAAACTGACCACGAAAATGCTATATACTACTGCGAACCGCTAATTCTAAACGACTCCTCTAAATGCCGACTGTAAATCATACTCCATATCCATGCATCTTCTCATCTTCTCATCTTCTCATCCATTCCTTTAGGAACCTCCTCCTCTCAGTAGCCACCATCACTACTCGCAGCACTCGATGCCGCAGTCGTACACAGCGCAACATTGCCCATGCAGTCCTTGATGTTGTCATACTGGCTCACAGGATAGTTCAGGGTATTGTTCGACTGCTCCAACGACCCAAGCTTCTCGACCACCAGGTTGACGAGGCTTACTGAAGAGTTCGCGGGCTGGTCTCCATTCGCCTCCCACCACATCGCCCCACCGAGGTGCAGATCCTGGATGTAGTCTACCTTGGCTATAGCGACTTCTGGCGAGTCATACGAGATCATCGTCCGTGTGGTACTGTTGTACGAATAGGACGCCACGGTCTCGTTATCGTAGTAGACAACGTCACCAGCCATGGGCAAGACCTGCGACCTTTGATCAGCATGAGCATTACGGTGCGCCTGCTCTGTACTGACCTTGTAATCCCAAATGCCATCCTCCCAAGATCCACTACCGACGCCGCTAAAGGGCTGACCAGGACCATCGGTATTCGTGAAGGCCCTTCCGTATAGCGGCATGCCCAACACCAGCTTGTTTGTCGCCACACCTTGGGACAGATAGTACTGGACAGCTGCATCGGTGCTGAAAGGGGTACTTCCTGGGTTGCTGCTCGATGTGTACAGATTTGCCTGGTGTCCGGCCACTGTGTCCCAGCTTCCGGCATAGTCGTAGGCCATCAGGTTCCAGAAGTCAAGCAGAGCATCCATCTCGGCAATATTCAGCTGCTGGTAGTTGTCCGGACCGGCGGGCGAAGCGACGGTCAACAGAAAGTGTGGTTGGTTCGGCAAAGTGCTGGAGTAGTTCTGGAGCTCGTCTTTGGTGGCTTGCAGCAATGACACGAAATCAGCCGCCTGCTGCGAACCTGTGGGATATTCCCAATCAATGTCCAGGCCGTCAAATCCCAGGTCTTTCACCAACTGGACTGCGGTTTGTGCAAATGTCGTTCGACCTTCTGCTGTCGACGCTGGAGTCTGGTCAAGTCAACTCAACTACTCTGCATTACAACACACACACACACACCAATGACGCTTACTGCAAAGTTGGGGCCATACGTCCACCCTCCGATGCTAAGAAGGACCTTCAGGTTTCTGTTTTGCTGCTTCAAAAGATACAGCTGCTTGACACAACCATACACGTTGTTGCCGACATCGTTCCAAGAATCGGTGGGATAGTGCTTCTGAAGATCCGCATAGGTATCAGAAAGGTAGACCTCGCCGGTCGATTGTATATTGGCGAACGCGTACAGCACGTGCGTAAGCTTGTCAGCCGGAAGGTCTTGAGGCTGATAGTTGCGACCATATATGTCCCAATTAGGGAAATAGAGAACGGCCTTGTTCGTGGTGGCGCTGCCAGTCATGGCATTGGTCGCGTTGCCATCTCGAGTGGCGATAGGCCTTGCAGCATGTGGTCTCAGCGTTGAGTGCAATGCATATGTGTCGTGCTGGAACAGAGCAGAAGCTGGGTGCACCAACACCAGCGCCAGGATGCAGCAGCACCAAGGCAGACAAGACGACGTCCGTCTCGCAGCCATGGTCTCTTGCTGTCAAATGCAAGAACAGGAGTGTGGCTCCGGGGCGATGTCGACACGGTCGAGCGATGCCTTTTGATGTCGTGCAGACACTAGTGCTCCTCTGGCGTTCCCGCAAGGGCGTTGCCAGCCAGCACGACTTGGCCGTTCAGAACTTCACATGCCTCGACCATCTGGGCCCCAGTGCGAGAAGCAAGACATCACATTCCGGAGCCTGCACGGGTGCATCGCAACCCCCAGCGCGCACAGCAGGAAGGTGCGACCGCGTTTTAGTGCTACTCGCTTAACTTGTCATCGCGCTACCAAAATGTCTCAAGCTGGGTCGGAGGTCACACTCACCACGCAAAGTGACGGGTTGTCTCCCACAACATTCAGCTGCCGACCTCCGGCACGGGACATTGCGCCTTTCATGCAGCAGCGACCGGACTTGCGCAAGCCTTGCGCCACTTCTTGGTCGCCAGGCCGCACCGCGAACGGCATCAACGGGTTAACGCTTGCCCTCGCCTCAATTGCCGGTGGAGCCTTTGCTACGGCAAACACAACGACAGCACTGTGCTCAGCGACCACACCCCTCCCAGCTGTGTATATTGTATATGAGTGACAGCCGCACTCGACCAAGCTGTGCGCCGCAGCGAGCCAGGCAGCTGGCGCTCCCCAAACTCGATTGCGTCTCCTCCCCTTGTGATCAGATACAGAACACAAGATGCGGTCGTCGAGAGTCGTGGATCAAGGGGCATGATGTCTAGTCCGAACTTCCTGCGAACACAAGTAGTCAGAGTGCCAGCAACGCCGTGCTGAGGCTTCAGGAACCCGTCTGTACTCAGCCAGGCAATTGAGCAGCACCTTCAGCTGCTTCGTCGGCGTGCAAGACTAAACTCCGCCGCGGCGGACCTCCAACAGCGCTGTCAACACGCTGGAAATATTCCAACTTTTGGTGCCCGACTTCTACGGAAACAATCCGAGAAACAGGCGATAATCCAGAGCCGGCTTCTGTTGCCCGTGCTACTGAGCTCACCATAACTTGTGCATGACGGACTCAGCACTGTATACCCGTCCTCTGTCCTGTCGTAGTCGTGATAGCTCTCTAAGAGATAATATGTTTTGCATGAGTTCGAGCGAGTGTCGCATGTCCTTTTGTGTTGTTCGCTAGTTCTCAAGGTCGCGTCGGCTAGACGACTCCACACCCTCCCGACGGTGCATTTCTTCAACGCACCCCTGTAATAGAGAGATGAAGATATAGAGAGACACTTCGACAGCATGATCCTTTCCGACCGCCACAAGTAGTCTCACAAGCTGTAACGAAAGCCTTGGTTGTCAACCTCAGTGACGTCTTGCATGCCTTTCTCGATGGCCTCTTTCTCTTGCAATGCTTTCGCTTCTGGTGACGTAGCCGCAGCTTCTTTGTCACGGCGTTTGTTGACAGTCCACATATAAGCGTATAAGATGATGACCATGACAGTCTTTACCGAGTAGCCGATGAGAATAGCGATGTAAGCCGACGTGTACGCAGGAGCCTCGGACTCTATGAAGGTTTGTGGGCCTATGATGTTGCCTAACAGCGTGTAAGCTCCAGCGGTACCTATCAACAGCTTAGTCAACTTACCAACGCAATAGCCAACGAAGATCGCAGCACCAGTCAATTGCTTCTTGGTGTAGCCTGCAACATTCGAGCTGACCATAGTCAAGCTGATTGCGAAGCCAACGGACTGGCATGAAGCGAGCCACAATGCCACAAGACGACCCCACGTGTGATCTGCAGAAAGTCCAACTAGGACTCCACCGCAGGCTACACAGATCAGATTGCCATAGCTGGTACTTCTTGAAGTGGTGGTTCTTAACTCCCTACAACACAGGGTGTCAGCCACAAGCCAACCATGCAGTCTCTGTCACGTGTACGTGCCTGTCTGTTGTTCGCGACTCTATCGACAGCTACGACCTTCTCATCGCTGGTCAGGAACTTGGTAGTCGAGGGCAAGTCTGGCATGAAGACGAAGAACAACACACCCCACACAATACTGATCGAGCCAAAGATGAGGAAGATGTACATCCATTGTGGCAGTCCTGAAGTGACATGCCCAACCGCATATCCAAGAAGGCCTCCAAAAAGTCCAGCAAATCCGTTCATACAGTAGTAAATCACCAGACGCAACGGCTGCTCTTCGCTTCGATACCACATCGCCATCACCAGGACAAAGCCAGGGTTCACCACAGCTTCGAACATACCGAGGATGAATCGATTAGCTGCGATGCCCGCGAAGCTCTTACATGCTGGGGTAGTGATTATGAGGACACCCCAGGCCAAGATCGTACCCCCGATGAACTTTCCCAACGGCAGTCGTTGTAAGGCATAACCGGCAGGATACTGCGCGATGAGATACCCGAAGTAGAAAATAGATCCCAGCCAGCTATAGTCCTGCCCATGTAGATTGGTACCCTGACGAAGGCCGTACACGGAAGCAAAGTTGATCGAAGACTTGTCGAGATATTGGAGCATATATGTCATCATCAAGATCGGGAGGATACGATAGTCGATCTTGCGGAGAACGCGACTGGCTTCCTGAGGGTTGATGTCGGCTACATCCTGCTTCTGGTATAGGTTATATGTTTCGTCCAGGTCTGTCGAACTGACAGTGGAGTTGCCATGATCTGACTGGATCTCGTCGTCCATAGTCCTTCCCAACGGCTTGTCGACCATTCTGTCTTCCATTTGCAGAGAGCGTAATGTTGGATACACATGCCCTGACAAGCACGCGGCATTTCTATACTGCCACGAGATGCCATGAGGTACTATCGCCACCTGCCATCATCGTGGGAGTGCTTGCCGAAGTATGCACCACGATTGGTAGGTGAATTGTGATTCGGGCAAGGATCGACCATCACGACATCGAGCGGCCAGGATCCTACGGCAGAAGCTATGCCGTGCAGTACAGCAAATACAGCTTGGCATCAACACTGAATGCAAGTCAGTATATAAGGCAAGGTATGGCCGCATTGGTAACGCAGAGACCGCATGTGTCTAGGAGAGTCGTGTTCATCTAGAAAGTCTTGTAGTTTGCAAGCAAATCCCAGCTGGCTTACCATCTGCGCGAGAGAAGAAATTGCCTATAGCGTATACTGGCACGTTGTGCGTGAGGGTATCATCAAGGCGATTGCTGCAACTTCTGATGTTCTGTCTGCAAGAGCAAGAGCATTGATGAAGTGTGTAGAAGAAAAGACGTGATTCCGTGCCTGTAGAACTAAGGCAAAACCTCGGCAAAAGGTGACAACAGTGACACAGCCTCTCCTTTTCAATAAGTTCAATGCAACTTTGTTTCAATAACTCCAAGGCAACGTTCAGAAAGTAGCTGCGATTATATGAAATGCCCAATATGGCCGACGATAGCAAGAGCTGATTTGGCCTGGGATACAGCAACAGTCATGGATAAATCCGTTTGAAGGACCACATTGTGGCGGAGCACAAGGTCGTACCGATTGATACACCGCTGCATTCGAGATCGCCCAGATAAGTATCGCCCGGCAGGTTGCCGTTGCGTTCAATGCTTCCAGCCTAGCCTCGGTATGGCCTCCATAGCATCCTTCCTTGACCCGCGTCCAAAGCACAAGGCCGCTAGCAGGAGCAATTGAAGCAGTACTTCCACGAGCAACACATTCCGCGAATTTCTCCAACTGCAGCTCAAGGACATGCATATTCAAGAAAGGCGATTGAAATATGGATATCGGACCCTGAGCAGGGATATGGCCAGCCGCGAGGCAGTACTCGACGAGAAGAGTGTATCATGAGACATAGATCTTCAGGCACAGAATCGCGAGGAGGACCGCAAGCCAAGTAAATTATCGCTTCAGAAGCTGGAGGGTCCCACAGAGATTAAATTGCCGTGGATACTCGCCACAGTTGGGTTTCTCTTCCTCTTCGTGTGGCTTGTATTTAGAAACACAAGCAGTTATTGAGGGTGCGGTTGGAGTCGGCACTAATAGAGGAGTCGCTGTGTAACAAAGCGTGGATTTCAAGAACGCTATGTCTCCACTGCTATGTAGCAGCAGATACATGGAGAACTCCGCTCGAGCCTCCAGAATGACCATGTCCCGCTATCCATGTCTACAATGTACGATATTGAGCAAGCTTGTAAATTGCGTTGCTACTGTCCATTGAGACTCACCATCAACCCGATGGCATGGAGTCGATGTGGTCAAGCTCTTGATGATCTGCACAAAGTGCCCTCTGAAGATGATCGTGGATGTCAGCGCCAGCTTTTTACTGTCATTGTCCCTTTACCATGCGGATCTGGCAATACGAGTTCACCACTCATACATGTCTCATTGGCCACCGCGCCACCTTAGCTTGTTGTACTCTGTCGGCGCGACCGATAATGCGCACTTGAACAAACAGCGAACCCCGACCATCTTGGTGCCAGTGGCACCAGGAAGGATCGCAGCCTGCCAACCAAGGCTCGTAGAGCGTTGGAAGATAGGCGAGCGTTCCTGACAACCGCGAGTAAAGCCCCAGGAGCTTTCCACCGCGTCCATGAGGCGAAGATTGTCATCGAAAGCAGATGAGTCAAGCATCTATATACAGCTCACATGGTCCAGCCCAAGTACAAACATCGCCGTGGTGAGCGTTTGTGGCGCTCTTGCGTGGTTATGCTCTCAGGTGGCACGGAGTCCAATGGCAGGTTTTCCCACAGCGCTGTGGCTATGCGTGGTCGATGTACTGGATGGTAGGTGCCAGCCTAACGTGACTCTGATGTGCGTATGTCTTGTTGTCTCCAGTGCAGGTCTGCCTCGCGCACTGTGGATTCTAGCGCTTAGGCTACTAGACCTTGCAATCTCACTTCTTGCCCTTCTTCTTGCCTGTGTTCTTATCGTCCTCACTTGGCACAAACCCTCCTTTGACAACGGCATCTCTCGCGCATTGATTGATCAGACGGAAACGATCCGAACCAAGCTTGACGCCGCCATACCATCTACTCACGACTACCATTGCATTCCACACACCCATCAGCTCCAGCAGATGAAGCAGACGCCCACCTGCTGCATCTTCGCCATCATCGTCACAGTCTTGAAATTGCACTCCATTTTCGCCGCGTATTCGCCACGCCGTTATGTTGTGCGTAGCTTTGGCGACCTTCTTGTCGGTAGCAAGTAAGTGGCCAAGGTATGACTTCGCCTCGTCCACTGATAGTACTAATGCAGCACGAGCGACAAAAACCGACTTCTTTTCTATGACAGGTTCGGAAGTAGTCCACGGTGGCGGGTCGCCCATTTCGTCCCATGGCTGCGAATCGTCAGCCCATGTTGACTTGGTCAAGTCGTTGCCAGTGTCCTGACCACTCGCTTTAGCATTCTGTTGTTCCTCGTCCTTTGAGCTTTGATCGAGGCCGAGCTGCTGAAGTCTTTCACCGGATGTCTCAATAAGCTCGAAGACACTGGGTGTACCGGGTATATATATTTCGGCAAGAACATCGCGTACCAGTTCGAGGATGACAGTACCGTCACCTTTGGCAACATCGTCTCCGATGTGTTGCGTGCCAAGGACGGAAGGAGGTGTATCTGGATAATCGAGGGGGAATTCCAGCCGCAACGATACTCCTGGCTTAGAGGGGAGATACAGTGCGTAGATATCGCCTTCGATCAATGACAGAGTGTGATCGCCATATATTGAATTGATAGACGTTACCTCGTCTTGGAGCTCTTCGGACATGGCTGTAGATAATGTCCTGTTAGAGCGGCAAATATCTCATGCTGTCGTAAGCCTCCAGGATTTATACCATCACACCATTACGAAGAGCCGTTGACTTCGTGATCTCGTGATTAAAAAAGTGTTGTTGTTCTGGGAGACAGAGCTATGCTGGCGAGTCATGAATTGGAACGCCAAGCGAAAACTGACCTCGCGAGCGCAACCTCTTCCGCCGCATCTTGAAGTGGTTGCTTGTTATACACACCACCTGGTCCACCCCTAGAACCGACATGGCTGCCTCACGAGTATCTCTATTGAGTGCTCTACCAAAGCCAAAATACACGGGCGAAGACGAAGAGCTGCCAACACATACGCAGCAGAAAGGACCACGAGTCGTCCAGGCCGCGGAGATCGAGTCACAGCAATTGACTGTAAAGCGATCTGGTCCACCGCCGTATGGTCAGAGATCAGGATGGCGACCGCGGAATGCAGAGGATTTTGCCGATGGAGGCGCGTTTCCAGAAGTGCCTATGGCGCAATATCCACTGGACATGGGAAGGAAAGGTCAACCTTCAACCTCAAATGCCCTAGCCATTCAGGTGGACAACGAGGGCAAGGTGAAATATGACGCGATCGCGAGAAGGGGACACAACGAAAACCGCATTGTACACGCCAGCTTCAAGGACCTGATTCCATTACGACAGCGGGCAGATGTGGGCGACATTAGCTTGGAGAGGCCGAGTGAGGAGGAAGTGCAGGCAAGCAAAGAGAGGACGCAGAAGGCCCTACAATCCTTGGTGGACGGCACTTTGGCTGCACAGAAGCCAAAGAATGTTCAGGGCACGTCGAGACCGGAGCCAACGTTCGTGAGGTACACGCCTGCCAACCAGATGGGAGACAATAGCAAAAAGCCGGATCATATCATGAAGATCGTACAGCGGCAAAAGGATCCCATGGAGCCGCCGAAGCACAAGATCAAGAAAGTGCCACGTGGACCGCCTTCTCCTCCACCACCTGTTATGCAGTCTCCACCGCGAAAGCTGACTGCCGAAGACCAAGAGGCGTGGAAGATTCCTCCAACTGTATCGAACTGGAAGAATCCCAAAGGTTACACGGTGCCGCTGGACAAACGACTAGCAGCAGACGGAAGAGGGCTGCAAGACGTCACGATCAACGACAAATTTGCACAGTTCGCGGAAGCATTGCACGCCGCAGATAGACATGCCAGAGAAGAGGTGCAGCAAAGACAGAAGATGCAACAGCGCTTGGCAGAGACGGAGAAAGAAGCCAAGGAGGAGCATCTACGACAATTGGCGCAAAAGGCTCGAGCAGACCGAGAAGCAGCTATGGCGCCGCGAAGAAGTTCCAACCGAGGGCGATCGCGAAGCAGATCTGTCGACAGCCGCTCGTCTTACGATTCCAGCTCCTCATACTCCTCGCGATCCCGATCCCGATCTCGTAGCCGAAGCGTGGACGTTGATGACAAAGACCGTCGAGAACGTGAACAAAAGCGAGCGGAGGCACGTCTTGAAGAGCGTCGTAACCTTCGGCAAAAGAATATGGGTCATGAGCGCCGAGTGCAGATGATGGCACGTGAGCAGAATCGCGACATCAGCGAGAAGGTCGCGTTGGGCCTGGCCAAGCCTTCGCAGAACAAAGAGGCTATGTACGACTCGCGGCTCTTCAACCAATCTTCTGGTATGGCAGCTGGCTTCAACGAGGATCAGCCGTACGACAAGCCACTTTTTGCGGAGCGCGATGCCCTGAACAGTATATACAGACCTTCTGTAGGTGAAGATGAGGAGGAAGATGGAGGAGAGACACTTGAGAAGATTCAGGGCACCAAGCGATTCGACACTCTTGGCAGAGCGCCGAAGGAAGGCTTCAAGGGCACAGAGACGGCTGAGCAGAGATCAGGACCGGTCATGTTCGAGCGGGAGAGGAAGGATGATCCATTCGGGGTGGAC
Organism: Exutisphaerella laricina CBS 326.52; assembly: GCA_000504385.2. Classification (NCBI taxonomy): domain Eukaryota; kingdom Fungi; phylum Ascomycota; class Dothideomycetes; order Mycosphaerellales; family Mycosphaerellaceae; genus Exutisphaerella; species Exutisphaerella laricina. The sequence goes on along the minus strand of AWYE02000130.1, from coordinate 2,326 downwards.
GCTATGATTGATCAAGTAAGCAAGAACACGAGCAAGAGACGTGCGGATGACGACTCGGGTGGCAGCAAAGGAAAGCGTGCTCGAGTTGACGATGAGTAGCAGTATGCAATATAACGTCGCGCTGGGCAAGGTGCCGTGCACCATGTTGCCTTGAAGTTCTAGTGAGTAATCACTTCTTCTTGCCGCTTCACATAACCCCTGTTCAAGACGTTTGCTAGCGCCCTTCACTACTGCAGCACCAGATGTCAACAACACAATCTTTCAAAACAGCACTTGGCGCTTATTGTCAAACATAATTCCTCATGCAGACCTGGCTCACACAGCTATTGACCATACTGTTCGCATTCTGCTTGTTCGGCCTGCAGCACTTACTTCCCGAGCCAATAGAGTGGACCGCCAGAAAGTTTGCACAGTTAAGAGTTGCACGATGCCGCCAGCAGCTTTCAGGACCGTTGAAGTTTTCAGAGCCGTTGCCATCACCAGAGATATCGAAAGCGGATCGGAGGCTTACCATATTGGTCGAGGAGGAGGTGGCAAGGAGGTTGAGTCGGCCGATGCCAGCGGCGAGAAGGACGTGAAGGTGGGGAGCAAGCACAATTGGACGCATGAAAGAGCCAGGAAGTATGAGGAGAAGGCGAGGAAGCAGGGAGGGACACCTTCAGTCACTACTGTTGGGATCTATACACTCATTGGCCGTGCTCCTCTCGAGATGCTTGATGGAAAGAAAGTGAAGAGAGGCGTGGTCTCGAAGTTTTCGAGTAAGTATACTTCACGAAGGCACCTCCTAAGGCTGTGATAGTATCACACAGCTTCGTGTCGCTCTCGGTCGTGGCATCGCCAGCGCTGATTTGTTCAAAGGTACAGATATCCCTACCGCCATCGCCTTCACCACAATCGCAATTAGCACTGCCATTCCAGGAATCACAACTACTCATGGACCAACACCAGTCATTACGGCGACACCATTGGCACAAACATCGTCAGCAAACCATGGCTATCTTCAAGCCGACGGAGTCCTCCCGGACATGCCATCCTGGGTGCCATACTTCATCTTTGGCCTACTCGGTACGCTCTGGCTCTTCGCTACACTCCTATACTTCGTCAACTTTCCCCCAAGCTTTCTGAACAGCAGTAGACCGCCGCGCCGGTATCAGGGCGTGAAGCAGCACGAAGATGACGACCAGAACATCGACAGCGCTGGCTCTAGCACTTCAGCATACACCCCAAGTCTCGACACGCCAACACTGCATGCTCGCAGGAAGTTCGCCAAGAGCGATAGCGTGGGATCTAAGAAGCAGACCGACACTATCGGACTAGGTATCACCGACGATATCGAGCTCCCAAAGCGAAACCCTTACAACGACCTCGACCGCACCTCGCCACCGAGCTCGACTGTGACACTCTCCGCAGCCGACTCTCATAACGAGGAAACCCAAACCCTCCTCCAATACTCCGCAGACCCTTACAACCGCCTCCGCCCCCGCGTACAAGAACTCGAAGATGGTTTCCTCACGCCCCAGCAGTATCGCCACGATTCACCGCAGCACTCAAGTCCCTACGACTTTCCAACATCGAGTCGATCCCCATCGCCTCATGGCTTGCTGAAGAAAATGGGTACTAGCATCGAGTTCTTCACGGATAAGGCGGTGAAGTTGTTAGACGGCCATGTCAACGGGATGGCGCCGGAGGAGGGGTTGTTGTTGCCTGTGAGGCATTGGGAGATAGAGGTCAGGGGAAAGGTGTAGGGATCGTGTGTCAAGTTCTTATGTTGTTGTTGTTATCGAGGCTATGGCTATAGAAGCTACGTATACCCTCCATGCCAAGCATACCAAGCCCTAACATCTCTCCCCGGCCAAAGGAAAAGAGATCTACGCCCTCGTAGGATCATGTTTATCTACTTCGGAAAAGAGATCCGAAAAAGAGGTTATTAGTAATTAATTAATTAATCTATTAACGTACTATTTAAGTTAAAGACTATATAATACGGGAAGGTTTTACTATTCCTTTTATTAACTATAAGAAGAAAAGCTTACGTAATAAAACCCCTTTAAAGTAGTACCCCCGTTCCTATATTCGAATATATTACCTAGGCCTTAGATACCTAAAGAGTTATAATCCGTAACTTCTAACCGGTTAACTAAGGAAGGATACTCGTAGGGCGGAGTTATTACCTATTAAGGTAAAGTTATAGCTCTATTAAGCGAAGTTATTACCGTTCCTATTCTCGGGTCCTCTAGTAGAGGACCCCGTTTCTACTTACTAAGGCTAGCGAAAAAGTTTTACGCTAAGTCGTATATAATAATAATAATAAATTTATACGTAACCT